>JAVQJG010081660.1:0-18546 GCA_036024015.1 Craterocephalus amniculus | reverse complement strand
CAGTGTTGTGTTTGGCCTCATAATGGGTTTAAAATCTTTATATTTCTGAATAATTGCCCGCGCTCGCTCCGCAGCCTGCAGGGAAACCCATTGTTGCTTGGTCAGACGCTGCAGGTGGTTGTTTGGTGGGGGGGGGGGGGGTGTGTGTGTGTGTGTGTGTGTGTGTGTGGGGTCATCACTTTTAACTTGCCGAATCCGCCCCTACTCTGCGATCCAGCACCTCCCACTTTACAAATTAAGCACTGATTAAGATATATTCTTTGTTGTCATTATTGTCATAACTTTTTTCGCATCAAAGAGGAAATGGATGTTTGAGGAATAAAAAGCTTCATAGAAGTCACAAGTCTATCAAAATAAGCATGAGAGAGATTCTGGGTTTGTTTTAAAGCAGCTCACCAGTAGGACATGGATGGTTTCTACAACAAGACAATTATCTTAAACCCCTCCAAATGGAAATGGACAAACTTAGACAGGCTCATGTTGAGGGTTTGGCCCTGACCCAAGCATCATGTGCAATTTGTGGAAATAAAGGGGCAATGTGTGCAAGATGGCCCAGAAATCTGACAAATCTAAAAAGTCATGAGGAAGAATTGTCAAAATCCAACCAAACAAGAAGTGAAAGGCTCTCAGCAAGCTTACAAGCAGCGATCCTTCCTGAAGAGGTTCTTAGAAAGGATTGATCAAGAAGCATCCCCAAATTTTGCTTTGGCAACTTTTATACATTTTTTTTAGGTGATAAAGAAAAGCAGGATTAAAGAAACAGAACTGATCAGATATTTAATGTGTCATTATAAATGCAGCGCCCTTTGGAAATGATCTTTTACTCTCAGTTGTTCACAGAAACAGAAATATTCACCTAAGCTGATGAAACTTTTGAATGCCATTTGCATGTAAGATCATTTTCTCTGAGAATACATAATTATTTCATGTTTCTGGAATTATTTCACCTTAAAGTTTTATTGGTTGAAAAATTCCAAAACCATATCGAGAAAGCGGTATCTTTGTACAGAAATGTTGCTGCTTTAGCCCCCGCACTTCATAGAGGAGAGAAAAATATTGTGTGTGTATTTTTGTTAATACCCCAGCAGGAGGTCAACCTGAACAATAATTAAAAGAATAAATAAATAAAAATTGCGTTACACAAAAATGAGGACACCGTACGCTGCCCCTACATCGGGACTCTCGCCCTCTGCAGCCGTGTTTACGGGTTTGAAATGTCATTGCTTTAGGCTTGAATAGTTGAATAGCTTTGAATTGATTAACATTCACAGTAAGGGGAGCCTACTGTCTTATTCAATCACGTTAAGTCTCAATGGCTATGTATTTGAATAATCCTCCCATGCATTCATCATCAGGATAGATTCTGCTGGTTTACATGACTGAGGACCTTTTTAAGTTTTGATCTATGTTTCTGCTGAATGTAATAATATTTTAGCTAGTCGTTTCTTTGGAAAGATGTCAGAATTGTAAACTTCTTTTTTCACCGTCTGTTTTCTTGTTTGAGCCATCAGATTTGTTGATCAAAATATAATTTTTTTTGTTGCCTTTTTTATTTGATTTTATTCATTTTTACCTGGATGTAATATGTCATGTATGAGCGACTGTGTTGCCACATCTGCAATGGGATGAGACTGTCACACAGGAACACGCTGTGGCGGCATGGAAGAGGACTTACGAGATGTATCGGCTGTCTGAGGACATGATTTTACTCTGTCCGGTTACCTCTGCTCCTCCTGCAAGAGAGCGAGAGACTGAGCCCTGGGCCATGCTAAGCCACCCTGGTGGCACGGTGACAACTGCTTTGTTTGTCCTCTCGTGTTTTTCTTCCAGGCTGTGGCTTACAAGAAAGGTTGAAATCACAAATGCATGGGCACTTTGTCTGGGGGGGGGTTGGCAAAAAAGGAAAAGAAAGTTCACTAATTTGGAAAAGACTTGAAAAGGATAACTTTCCACTTCTTTGATTTAACTTTATTTTCTATTGTTTTGGAACCCCTTTTTTGTTGACTCCCCCATAATGCATAGTGTGTTTGACCTTTCTTGTAGGGTCAGCTGGGCGAAAAGGGACAGAAGAGTCCACAACGAAGGAGGAGACGGTGAACAGCGACCCCTCGTCCTCGCCCCTTCCTCCTCCTCCTTCCCTCCCGTCCTCCTCTCAGCTCCCCCTGTCTCGCACTCACACAGACCCCCTCAACACTGTCACCACCAGCAGCAGCGAAACGCACCCTTTCACTCCTACGGGCATTGGACAGGACCTATACTCCCCCATGTTCCCTTTGGTGGGTGGTAAGATGGCTTTGAACTCCCTGATTCAGCGGCAGCTGCTCCAGACCTTCTACTCGAAAGCTTTGCAGGAGTCGTCTGGAATCCACAGCGGCGCTCTGCTCTTCACCCCCTTCACTCCAACCCTCAGCTCCATCCCTACCTCCACCCCCGGCTCTGGGTCTGCTGCCATCCCTCTTGCAGCCAGCAGCCCCCAGCCACCTCCAGCCAGTCCAGATATGGCTCCTATAAATGAGAGCAGCACTGCGGGCAGCGCCCCTTCCCCGTCACCCAGCCACTCTGACGCCACCACCGGCAGCGTTTTGGACGGGGAGGACATGGACACAGCAGAGATCGCCAGACAAGTGAAAGAGCAGCTGATCAAGCACAACATAGGTCAGCGTGTGTTCGGCCACTATGTGCTGGGACTCTCCCAGGGTTCAGTCAGCGAGATCCTGGCCCGACCGAAGCCGTGGAACAAGCTAACCATCCGGGGGAAGGAGCCCTTCCATAAGATGAGGCAGTTCCTCGCCGATGAGCAGAACATCCTCGCGCTGCGCAGCATCCAGGGACGGCAGAGAGGTTGGTCCATGTCTTTTATGTGTCTGTGTGGTGGAGATGTGTGTGTGTGTGTGTGTCTGTGTGAGTGTGTATTCACAGCCCTACACAAAGCCATCGATTAGCTTGTCGATATACTAGCTTTTTATTTTCCTTCCTCTCTCCCAACTCCCTTTCTGTGCCACACCTGTGTTTTGAATGAGTTCCTAGTCACGCACAGATCCCAAGAGCCTCTCCCAGCTATTGTAGTCAATACAGAAACCTTTCACACATCAATATTATTGATCGGGGGGGAGAACTAGGAGGAAGGCAGTGGTACTGTTAACTGTGGGTAGATTCGATTAGCCCGGGCCCGCTTTTCTTAACGCATCAGGAGATTTCCGATTTAAAAGTGGTCTCAGTGGTGCAAAAAAATGTAGCCAAATTTACCAACAAGTCACAGATCGTCCATGTTAAGCAAATGTTGTAATTAGTGTGTCAGTTTGAATTCTGTTAAACTGTAACTCCTCTACGTTTTAATATTTCTGTTAGAGCCGACGTTTAGCCTCTCCGGGGGCCACACATGTTTAAGATCAATGGATTTATGGCACTCTGTAATGTGCATTGGACGGAACAAGCACTCCTTGTGTTTACAGAGTGCAGACAGGCACCATATAGTCTAGCTATAGAAAACAAACAACACACAAGTGCTGTAACATCGTGTGTGGTATATTGTTTTTAACAGAGGGCTCAGGCCAGCCCCAGCTTAGCCGAGTGTTTCAGGATGTTCCGAAGCGGAGAACCCTCTCTGATACAGCTTCACACACAGGTCTGTCCCCTTCACGCACAGATTCTAGCACGTTCTGTCTGTGTGGCATGTTTGTGTTGGGGTGAACCGTATCCATGGTGTGCGTGTGTGTGCGTGTGTTTGTCGCCGTTTATTAATCGCGGGCAGGCATACAGATGTAAATGTGCCTTGAAGTTCCAGTGACTTGCGTCAAAGGAAAAGCCACCATGTGTATTTAGGGGTTTTATTGGTAGTTGTTATACTGCGGGGAGCGTTTATTCTACGAACCCTGTAGCACGTGTGCATGTGTGCGCTCCTAAGGGAGCCACGTCTCTGGTATAGCTGCCTTATAGCTCACTGGTGGGAATGTTTTGTTTTTAAGTTGTTGTTTTTTTGGGTTGTGTGCCATGGTGTAATTATTTCATGTCCTTAAAGGCTCCATCGCTCATATGCTCTGTTGGTTATCCCTGCTTTTTTAATCTTAATAGGATATCTCATGTCCTCCCGTTCCCTCATACTTTTCCCTCCAGGTAACATCACCGCTCGCGTCCGCACGCCAGAGGCCGGCTCAGATGAAGCCATCAAATCCATCCTGGAACAGGCCAAAAGAGAGCTGCAGGTGCAGAAAGCCGGTAAGTTTCCCTTTTTCTCTTCTCCAAAAGAGTCGGATCATTGAGGATCACGATGTCATGTCTGTGTCTCTCATAAGGCTCTTTCTGTCATCTCTCCATAGACTTGTCCCATGCTCAGCCCTCATATGCGGGACTGAAAGGAGGGGGTGGAGTGGGGAGCGGAGGGGGCAGCGGATCAGACGAAGCCATCCGCTCCATCTTAGAGCAGGCGCGGAGAGAGATGGAGGCTCAACAGGCTGCACTGGAGCCCATACTCAAAGCTTCATCCTCATCTTCCTCCTCAACATCGCTGTCTCACAGGGACATGCTGAGCTCCCCCCTCACGGCGCCCCTCCCCCCGTATAACCCTGTGGCGCTCTCTCTGAAGAAGACGCCCAGCTCGCTCTTGTCCTCGCCCTCGTCCCCGTCTCCGGTCCTGGACTTCAGCTCCGGCGTGAAGAGAGAGGGCCGAGCGTCTTCAGGGATTGACTTGTCGGCCGACGGGGCGCTTAGGCTGAGTCGCTCCTCCGAGGGTTCGGCCCGCTCGGCCAGCGCCGGAGGGATGGGTTACTGGAGGGAGCAGTGGTGGAGCAACATGCATTCGGACCCCCGCAGGTCCATAACGAGCCAGACAGGAGAGGAGAACCATATCCAGGAGGACTCCAAAGAGGTGAGGGCTGAGAGACCATAAAAAAAAACCCAAGAGTGTGTACTTTCCCTGTCTTTCCAGCGTTTTACTGCTCTGTTTTTCCTCTCGTTTTCATGCCTGAGCCACTTTCTTCTTCTGTATTCTAGGGAATATTGAGTGACAGTCTGTCTCGGCAAAAACCGTGGAACAAGTTGAACCAGAGGAGCAGAGAGCCATATCTTCGCATGCAGCCATGGCTCAATGGAGACCAGGGGCAGAACGCACACATCCAGCAAGCTCAGAACCAAGGTAAACAAATCGCACTATAACACACACTGTATGGCCTCACACAACCACGGCGTCGTCGGGCAGAGCGGTGCTCTGAAAGCCTGATTAGAGCTCGTGGCTAGTTGTTACTGTCAGTCTGTCACTCACCCCACCCTCCTCCTCACCTCCCTCCTACCCATTCCCCCTCCTCTCCCACCATCCCCCCATCCCCGGTGTTGTGGCAGTGTCAGCCAGCAAGCTGCTGGTTTGTCATGTCATAGACAAGTTAGTGTTGCAGCGCCAGATGGCAGCTCTGTATGTGTGTGTGTGTGCGCGTGTGCTCGCCTCTTTTTCTCTCTGGGGGTGTAAACAGCAGCTAATGTACACTGACAGCTCCTCATGACTGCTCTCTTCCAGCCTGCTGAGCTGCACAGCAGCTCTACACAGACAGAGACAGGGAGATGAAGGAATACGAGGCGGAGGCCAAAAAAGCTTCAAACTGAAAATTTAAGCACCTTTCGGTGTTTTAACAGGAGCTAAATTAGTTCATGTAGTTTGACTGAAGTTCCTCTTGATCCCAGCGGGGCGTGGGGATAAAAGTGTTTTTTCTTACCTAATGCAAAGTGTCGTCTAACCTGTCCGATCTCTGCCACCCTGTCTGTTCTGCTCCAGCAGAGGGTACGCCCAAGACCTCAGCTAGCTGCAGCCCCGCTCCCGAGTCCCCGCTCAGCTCCGCTGAGGAGTCCGTCAATGGTCTCACAGGGGATCCGCTCGCTTCACAGTCCTCCAGTCTCAAACCTCCGTCTGAAGATCCCTCAGGCGGGGAGTCTCAGCCCGGCACCCCGCTGCCTCTGCCAGGTCACTCGGGTCTCAGCATCCAGGAGATGGTTGCAATGTCTCCTGAGCTTGACACTTACGCCATCACTAAGAAGGTTAAGGAGGTGCTAACTGATAATAACCTCGGTAAGAAACCAAGGGATTGTATTTGCAGTTTTAGTACGACTTTTCCTCTTTGTTGATGAATTTTTCAGACACTGAATCGGTTCTCTGGAATGATGGTTTTTTTTATTTTCTTTTTTTGTTTTGTTTTTTCCCCCCTTGCCCCCCGCTCTTTCTCTTGCCTGAGCAGGCCAGCGTCTGTTTGGGGAGACTATCCTGGGTCTGACTCAGGGTTCTGTCTCAGACCTGCTGGCCAGGCCCAAACCTTGGCACAAACTGAGCCTAAAGGGTAGAGAGCCCTTTGTCCGCATGCAGCTTTGGCTCCAGGATCCACACAGTGTGGAGAAACTCATGGACATGAAACGCCTGGAGAAGAAAGGTGTGTAACAAAAGCTCAATGAGTAAGAAAGAAATGCACATTCTAAGCAGCGCGGTGTGCTGTCAGAACCAATAAACAAAAGGCTTCCAGAGAATTCCTCACATTATGTGCTTCAGCCTTAGTTTATAAATACATCCACAAAAAAAAAAAAACACAAGCAGCAGCCTTTGAATTGCACATGCACATCTGCACACACAATATCCTTTGTGCAAGACAGCAGAGCATGTTGTGCAGATCACAGTCATCTTGGTGTGATGTCAGTACCAATCAGGACTGCAGACATCACATACTGCATTCGATGTGACAGCCAGGGGACTGCCGGGGGCCTGCTTACTCACAGTCATCAGCACTCCTCTTCATCATCGGCATCATCATAATAATCATCAGTGTCTATAATCTTGTATTTTTTATCATTTGTGAGCCCACACTGTCACTCCAGTGTTCTGTTTTCTGCTCTGGCTGCAAGATTTGGGGAAAAATCTACAAAAAAGAGGCCTGACCCCCTCAGCTGCCTCATTCTGACCCTGGCTGCCCACCTAAAGCTCTCGTTCATATTTGAACCTGACAGTGAGCACTGTCTTTCAGGATCAGTTTACTTTCCTGATACGGCAGACTGCACTCGGATAAAAAAAACGACCTCATATCTGTGTGTTTTGAAGGTTCGGACCAGTTGGGCAATTCTGTGGTCTCCCTTATTTTAGATTATTGACCAAAAGTAATGCCTCCAAATGGTGTTTTGCATTGTTGCAGACACCTGCAGAGCCCTGAGGAAAGACACAGACCTAATCTGGAGTAACCATGTTTGACCTCACACTCTGGTGGCACAAGCCTGTGAGGTAGCACACGACTTTCAGAGCGGTCTAACCTTGCTCTCAGGGGTTTTCCCCCTGCAACACTAATACATCCGGCAGGGGGTATTGGGGTTGAGAAAATGTCAACCTCATGCGAAGCTGCCATGAGCTGTTCATTTTCAGCGGCCGGTGCCTGGAGTAAATGGTGCTGCTTGTTTGCTTTAAAATGGAAGAGATGCTTTCGTTGTCAGTCTGTGTGAAAGTAGAGAGCTCCATCTAGTGGCTGTCGATGATGCAGAGTTATTTTTTATCCATGGTGCCACTTTTATATTCACCCAGCCCTTCGTCTCTAAATTCCTGCTCTTACTGTCAGATGTGTCAGCATAGATAATCATTTTTCATATTACATCATTGAACAAAAATAAATATGGGGAGTTTGGTTGAGCTCAGTCGTAGCTGAAGTGAAGTAGCACTGAATATGAGAAAAGAGGCTAAGAGGCTGAAATTGTTCAAGGTGATCAGCAATATTCTTTTAAAAGCTGCATGAAATGTTCCAATAAGGTGCATCAGTTAATCCCAACAATCCCATTTATGCAAAATTAAAAAGGTGCTAATTTCTTTTTCATGCAATGCTTGAAAATGTTATAATTTTTTTGCAATAAATCATTTCAATCTGAAGAGACAGAATTATGCAGAATTAATCTTAAATAGCTCCACCATATTCATTTCATCATGTGGATTTCCAGCAGGCATTTTTACACTGTTTATTCATGGAGATAAAGGAAACTTGGCCCACCTGAAGTTACTAGTATTTTGACATCTGACATGTGTGAATTACCCAATGTTACCCCATCTGTGTGTTTTGAGGGTTCAACATTAGAAGTAGGAAGAAAACAGAGAATTTCTTCATATGTAAAAAGGGGCATTTAAGTTTACACATTTCTCACATTCTCAATAAAGAAATTATCGAAATTGATGTGATTTGTTTATACAGGTTAGATAGGCTATAAGGGATGATAGGTTGGCATTAATACATGACACATAAGTCTTAATGCTTCTTGTCTAAGCAATGTATATTTTCATGCCTTTATGCCCTGTTTTTTATACGAAGGACCTTTAGTTTTAAGTATGCTTTTTTTCTTCTAACTTTAGTTTAAGTGGTTTTTATTTGTGAAAATCATCCCAATGATTAGTTTGCTTATTGCCGATCACTGACATCTACCTGATGTTTCTGTGTTGTTGTCCAGCTTACATGAAGAGGCGGCTGAGCTCCCTGAGTGATGGCCATTCTGTGGACGGAGGCTTGGTCGGGCCAGATTATGTGCAGGGCTCTCAGAGCCCTGGACAGCAGCAGCTGAAGAAGCCCAGGGTGGTGCTGGGCCCTGAAGAGAAGGAGGCTCTGAAAAAGGCTTATCAGCAGAAGCCTTATCCCTCCCCTAAAACCATTGAGGAGCTGGCCTCCCAGCTCAACCTGAAGACCAGCACCGTCATCAACTGGTTTCATAACTACAGGTCAGCAACGGGACTTTCTATAACATCTTAAGGCCCATTTATGCTCCCTGATGGACGTACATAGGGACGTCTGTTCTTAATGTTTTCATGCGTCTTTCACGGTGCTATGGCTAACCTCCACTAAGCGGCAGAGCGGACTTCATTGTAAACTCTGCAATACGATGTTAGTGCCGCACATCAATGTCTGAAACTAACACACGGCTATAAAGTTGTTTCAAACCACCAACATGCCCTGAACTCTTGTAGAGCCTTATTTCTAAAGCTTTTGCAACTTCTAATGTTTTCGTTCCGTCTTCATTCTTCTTCTTCGGTTTTCCTCTTCCCGTTTATCTTCTTCTTCAACTCAACTATGCTCAACACTGACACCGCGGTTTCTGGTGGACGGATGCGCAGTGAGCCTGAAAACACACCAAATATGCATGTAATTGACGCAGAAGACAGACGAAAATGTCCGTGCGTCTGCGTATTCGTCATCTGCATAAATGAACAGTCTACAAGTTCTTCATAGCTTGTGCTTATTGCATGGCAGCAATCAGATAAATGAGTTTGTGAATATGGTTACATTCCCAAAACTGTATTTTGACTGATGTCGTTTTCCTCTGCTAGGTCACGCATTCGAAGAGAGCTTTTCATAGAGGAGATCCAGGCAGCTGGAGGGGTCGGGCCCGGCAGCGAACGGGGGTCTCCCTCACTCCGGGGGTCCAAATCAGGAGAAGGAGACAGCTGTGACGGGACAGAATCTGAGGGCACAACGGAGACGCGCCAGGGACTGGGCATTGGTCTGGACGATCACAGAGGATGCAAAGACCACGACATGGAGGCCGAGTCTGAAGCAGGGGGCTCCAATAATTCCCCTGCTCAGCTAGACTGCACCACCTCAGGGTTTCCCGGGCCGGGCTCCAGCTGTGGACAGGGCGGGCTGGGGCTCTTCAGCCTCACAGAGGCCTCCTCCAGTAGCTCTGTCTCTAGTACAAACATCCCAGCCTCTGGCCCCGTCAGAAACCCCAGGGACAACAATTTACGCAAGAAGAAAGCAGCCAATCTTAATAACATCATCCACCGGCTGGAGAAGGCTGCCAGCAAAGAGGATCCCTCAGAGTGGGAGTTTTAGCTTCCCCCCTGGCCATCCTTCATCCCTGTCGTCTCATAACCTCACAACCTCTAACCTTGGACCCCTCCTGCTCTGTTCCAGTCGGAGAGTGGACACAGCCAAAGTCGAGCTCAGCAGCCATTTTTATTACACAGACGCTTTCCAAAAAGAGGAAAGAAACAAAGAGTGGTTGGCAAAACCCTTAAAGAAGATTTACTGAATACATAGAAGAACAAAATAAGAGAACTTAAGTGTCTCTCTCCTTTTTTTTTTTTTTTTTTTTTAAATTTTAACTGAGTTGTTGTTTTTGTACTGAGAAAAGCACTTAGCCGTCCTGCTGGCCTCTGGCCCTGCTGTACCTCCCCCCTATCACCAGCCACTGGTGCACCAGACTGGTTAGTCCTGAGCTGGGGTCTGACCCACAGCTGGGGTTCGAACCTGGACTCAGTAACACAGGCAAGGCCTGCCACAGCAGCTGTCACAGTGATAGACACTGATAGATGATAGATAGAGACAGGAACTCTCTTACAAGAACTCTCACTTTCTTAAAGGAGATTTTTTTCCGCTCTTCTTCTCACCTCCCAAGTGTCCACAAACCTCCCCTCACTCAGTGAGATGCCTCATTTTTCACACTGTAGAGTGACTGTTACAAACCCTTTGCCTTTTTCACTCACTGCGTGTGTGTTAGGGGTTGTGTCAGTGTGCACCTGTGTGTGTGTGTGTGTTTCGTTGCGTGCGTGTGTGTGTACACAACCAAAAAATGGTGTGTATGTGTGTTCTCTTCTCAATGGCAGCATGTTTTTGTTTTTTTTAATGTCACTCCTACACTCTTAAGAGGGTAGTGGAAGGCCTGCCGGCTGAGCTGCCATGGTTACTGATTTAAGACAGATGAACTTTGACCTGTTGCGTCCCGTTTCCTATCCTGCTGACAGCCATGTGATGGCCAGAAGGATCTGTAATTCCTCACAAATACAAGCACTCATCTGAAGAGGAAGGAAGGAAGAAACCCTCTTTTTGCCTCCTTGTACCCTTCTTTTTCGGTGAAGGATGATCTCTGTTTTTGATACTGCAATTTGGTTGCCAAAAAGAGATTGCACAGTCTATTGACTCTAAAGAGTACAAAATAGGGAATTTTAGGAAGCATTTTTAATTAGTACAAAATAAAAACAACATAAAAGAATAAGAAGTTACTGCCGAGAGAGAAAAAAATAACAAATTAGAGTGGAATAATGTTGCATTGTTGAAATACGATACGATGAATTCACGTAGTACTGTAGCTGTCTGACATGGTGATACTGTACATGTCTGTTGTTGTTTTAGGTTGTGCGTGACACAACCGTGCCCGGCATCTGACCTGCTGGGGGAGGTGCGAGTCTGCACCACTGACAAACCTTTTTTCTGTTCACAAACTCATCTTTTTTATAGGCCAAATCAGGAAGAGTGTGTGTGAGAGAAAGAGAGAGAGAGTGTGTCTTCTCGTGTGCATTTGTACTTGCCTGCATGTAAGTCAGGGTTGAGGTCAATTCACTCAGTTGAGTTTTTAAAAATGATCATGAAAAATGAAATTCTTGACTGAAAAAAAGGTGTTTTTAGCAAACGAATTAACTAACTTGATCAATGTGTCCTTTCTGCGAGTTGCCGTCAGAGTGAGTTCACCCCAACCCTGGTGTAGTTGCCACTCTCCTCCAGTCTATCCTGTATCCAGGGATCTAAGTCTTTTGCATTGAATTCTACTGTATACACTACAAACTCCAAGGCATATCACCTCCTCCCTGTCCCACACAAGCCCTCAGTGCCTGTCAGCCCACTGCCTCCCCTTTGTGTGTGTGTGTGTGTGTGTGTGTGTGTGTGTGCGCAAGTTTGCTGGATGCATGCACACGCACGCTTATCAAGCGTGCGTGTGCACGTGTGCGAGATTGCAGCGTGTTCAGTGTTTCCAATGAGTGGGGTCATATTTCGTATCTACTTGCACACACTACTAGTGCACAACTGACACCCTTCTTTAAGCTGTTTGATGCGTTACCATTACATTAATCTTCTCACAAAGTAGTGTAATACTATGATTTACTGTAGCTTGGTTTTATTGCTATTTTGCATTTATAGTTTGGTTTTTATTCTGCTTATTTATAGGTGCTGTATTTTTCATTTAATGTCTTATCATATGAGTTGTCTATTTTTTAAGGGATTATACTGTTCCTGAGGGCAAGTAACATTTTTATTAGACGTATAGACTGCCGGCAGTATTGGTTAATATTTACAAAGATGTACTAGTTCTCATTTGTTTGTATATTCATGAATCCTAAAGTTTAGTGTCATTTCAATAGCTTTGAAAAATGTGTTTGCTACAGTTCATGCTCCCGTAAGCATAAAGCTCTTACCACAACTGTCATGCTCTTAAAAATGCTAGCTAGAAAAATCAAAGGACATATCAAGATCAGTGAATATATGATAGCCTATCTTATTTTTTCCTGTTTTCTATACTAAGATAATGTTTTTATTTGCTTTTTTGTTCCTTTCTCTTTGGGCAAGACCAACACTAACGCTCTGCCGGGGACGCAGCTGTCTATAGCCAGACTTCGCCCACCCATTAATCATATTAACATACTTAACTGGTCCAAATTTATACTCTTTGTCAAATAGGTCAGATGAAATTACCTAAACTTGAGAACACATGCTAACTTGAAAGAGGTCATATCTGCCAAATTGAGATTAGAGAAGTGTACCAGCGAGCAGGAGTGCTACGCCAGATCGAGCAGAGATAGCCAGCCTATGATTATGCAGAATTTATATTGCAGTTAGAAACAAAGCACTTAGGAGGATCTTTTTATGACGTATCTCGGACAGGGTCTGTAAACACTACAACAGAGTGCAGATTCCCAGGATTCTGGGAAGTGTATGCCTTTAAAAAAAAAAAAAAAAAAACTGGTTGTAAACCAAGCACAGACTCATATCCGCATCTTAACACTAAAAAAATGAAAGAAAATAAGGTGGCTGTACCCATGTCTTTTACATGATAAACTATAATCCTATCCAGCAAACTTCATTCCTTCCGCGACTGAGATGCAGGCGCGTCATCCTGTACTGTTGTAGATACTCGTATCAGTTTTGGTTCCTATTCAGTCGATCCTCAAGCCTTTCTCTGTCCTGAATGTGCATCCAGATAAATTGTCAGCCTTTTAAAAGAACCTGATAACGGCATTGCACTTCGTTCCAGCACACCAGTTCAAATTGGATTTTCAGACGTATCTGATAATTGTAAAACTTCTCAAACATTGGCTGTTCCTCCGGATGACTGATGTGAGACATCTGTCCTCTGCAGCACGCTGACGGCCTCCTGTCAGACTGCTGGGACCGGACGACCACATTGTGTTTTTATAGCGAGGAATAACTACTGTAAGGTATTAGCACTTAAACCATCCGACATTTTATAGCCAGATCCATCAGCTCACATGACCCACGTGAGATCATCAGATTTGTGCCTTTAACTGCCAAGCAGGGCACCGAACTAGTGATGTCATACGACGTAGAACGTTTCTTCTGACTTGTCCACCATATATCTCGTATCCTGATCCAAATTTATGTCTCATGGACTTCATCGTTGGTACTTAAATATGTCTCGGCTCTCTGGATAGGAGTCTGTCTAATTGCTGGAGTGCAGGGGAACTGTAACGGGGAGGAAACAAAGTTGTGTTTTCTTGTGACTGAGTTGCAGTCATGTTTCAGTCCAGGTCTTATTTCAGGCAGGTGTTTTTCTTCCCGCCCTCCCTCCCCCGTCATACACACACGATGCATTTCTTTGGTTGTACATAGACTAACTAGCAACAAAAGGCCAGAGCATTGAATGAAGGAGGAAGCATGCAGAAACGGCATACACTGTAATAACACTGAATTTATTCATGGGGCATTTTGTATTTTTCTGTTTGTGTCAGGTTTGCTGTGACATTAATAACGGCACTACAGGTATTGATAATGACGTGTGCCAATTCTAATGGTTATTTGGAAAAAGAGATGTGTAAATACATTCGATCACGTGGCTGATCGATTCACTATTGTCACCGTATGCTTTTGTTTGAAGGCATGAGGAGAGAAGGGACGATTCAGGACTTTTCCATGATCCACAGATATTTTTCTACAAATTTAAATCAGATGATTCTATACACTGTTGAATAACATTGTAAAGGTGTAACAGATGCTGTATATCATATCATGTTTTCTGAAGTCGTAAAGCTTTACTGTATGATCTGTTGAAGTAGTGGTTATTCATTTGAGACATTAGTTGTAATGGAAGCCCGAACAGCAGCACTGGTCACCATATTCAGGAAAATAGAAAGAAAGAAGAAAAAAAAAAATAGAAAAACAAGAATAAGAAAAAAAAAACCTCAGATGTTTTTGTAATACTTTTAGAATATATCTTATGAAGTGGGTTTTTGTAAGGAAACACTTTCTGAATCGGTGGTGCTGTATGCATAGCACACTCAGTAATACATTTACACACAATACAGCACAATACACTCATCTTTTAACCCCCCCCCCCCTCCGCTCACATACACTTTTATTTTCCCTCACTCACGTTGGCTCCTGCTAATTTGAAGTCTTAAGCCATTTCGTCGCCACATTTTGGGTTAGTTCATGTTTTACAGCCGGAGATCGGCTCTGGAACAAAAAACATTTCAGTCCATCTTCGCAAGACTTACAAGAAGAAGCAAAAAGCCAAATAGTGACGTAGTTACCCACTTCTGTTTGAAAGGTTGCCGACGACTTCTGTGTATTTCTACCTAGTGTTGTTGCTTCAGTTCACCCATATCTTGAACCACGGTGTAGTCTGACAACCAAAATGAACCTGGGGAGATCTTCACCCCCCCGCTCCCCACCACCCTCCCCTCCTCTTTTGGAAAGCTTTAAGATGCTTGTTGAGGCTTTAGCAAGTTCCGAGTGTTTTTAGAAGAACTTTTGGTTTTCAACCTGTCATCAACAACGTGGAAGTAATAATTCTCATAACTTCTCCCACTGCTTATTTTGTGAGTGTGCGTGCGTGTATGTGTCGTAGTACAAATGGCTGCATGACTGTAAAGGGATGCTTACTTGTTTTTTGTTTCTTTGGTTTGTTTTTTAAGTGGTTTCTCCAGCACTTCTGTCACTCCTGAGATGCTTTTTTTTCTCTTTTTGGGGTCTCCCTTCCCGTTGTTTTTTTTCCTCATGTATCATTGTTTCTTTATCTTTCTATTTACTAAACGTATCATGTTGTTTGTTCTCAGCACTGTAAAACAGTCCCTTCTACAACATTGAAAAGCAATATCACTGTATGAAACGTTCACGATGTATTTGTTATGATTGACATTTGATTCATCATCATTATTATTCACATGCACCCTAGGTGTGATAATTGAAGTAAATCTCTTTTATACAAATACTAAAAGTGTGCTCTTGGTGTTTTTTTCCTGCTTTCTCTTGAAAGAAAATGTTTTAACAAATGGGTTGTTTTAAAAAACACATAGAGGTGGTATTCTCAGAGAAAAAGATCAGTTGAGATGGTTAGAGACCAGGAAAAGGGGAATCTTAGATGTGTTGTGGACTGACTCAGCCATTTACAGCCTATTTAGGTGAGTTATCTTTTGAAATATGCCAACATTTTTCCCAGAGCTTTGGATTCCGACTTTGGATAATCGACATGTGATCTGTGCTCTCAACAGGCCGCTACTCTGAGCTCCAGCTGGAGTTTTCAGCTGCTGTGCATACGAGCGCCGAGCAGAAGGAGCTGATCTTGAAGCTGGAGCATGACCTGAGCACCATCCAGGCCATGTCCTCCCTGCAGCGCCCCAACGCTGATGGGTCTGAAGGCGGCAATATGGGGAACATCCCAGAGCCCATCCAGCAGGCCACCGCCACATTTACTGGTATGTTGTGGGATCATTAGCTTTAGGAAAGGCAAGTTTATTTGTATGACACATTTCCAGGTTAAAGACAATTCAAAATGCTTTACATTAAACATTAAAAGCATAAAAAGCAAGAAAGAATTACAATAAAATCATAATTGGCTTTTAAATCGGGGGGATGATCAGCTCGGCCACTCAGAAATTGCATGAAATTTCCATAAACTTAAAAGGATACTGTGTAACTTTTGACTACTTGTGTCCCAAACCATTTCGGCACTCTGAGGAAGCTGCCCTCTTCAGAAACCAGATATGCAACTTGGCATGAGCGGATCCGTTCTCATGGATCATGTAACCTGCTGCACTTTGCTCTTCAGCTATAAAACACAACGGGCTGAGCTTCATGCTACTTTTTCTTTGAAAGTTGGTCAAATCTGTACAAAATAAGAAGGTGAACACGGAGTCTGCGGAGCCATGAAAGAGAGAGGCGGTTTAATTTGGATTCAATGTCATTTGGCCAGTGGGAAGTTTCAGGTATTGCCCCCTAGTGGCCAAAAGTTGCACAGTATCCCTTTAAATTTCTCTCCAGTCCACCCAGTCCCCCGTTTTCTTCTTGGGTAGGATGATAAACCCGAGCTATGTTTGCATCTAATCATGTCCCTGTTTCGTGAAATGTAGCCACACTGCCTGTAAATGTACTTGCATTCTGTATAAACACGCATTAATTGCTCTTTTAATAGAATAACGTCACTAATAATATATTGCACTCTCGTACTGTGGCTCTGCATTCAGTATTTAAGTCCAGCCGGAGTTCGCTGGAACAAATCACCTTCTCCCTGCAGAGATAATCATTAAAAGCCCCAACCCTCCCCATAGTTTCTAGTGAACTTATATTGACTTATACAAAACACTGTTATCAGGACGTATAGAAAAAATCGGTTTTACCACTTATCAGAGCCGATGCTTCACGATTAGAGCGATGGGGAAAAGCTTACAAAGTCAAGTTTTTACAAACTGATGGGCAACTGTTTTAGACTTTCCACAGAGTTTCTGTTGCAGCAGCAGATCAATCCAAAGCACAACAGAGATTCTTAAAAGAGAAAGATTAACACAATTTAGGGGAGCAGCTGAGGTGCATAGTTTGCCACCAGAATCGTGACGATAGATCTGTGATACATGTATTAAAAAGCATGATTAGAAGTTTTAAATAAGTAGTATCAGATCTCTGGAACTGAATTATCACCTGGATTTGATGCTTGTGTGAAACGTCCCCACTGAAAATCCTCTGTTGTTGAGGAGTCGATCCACTCAGAAAAGACAGATTTTTACAGTTTCTGAGATGAAAATGTGTTGAGCCGGAGCTCCGCAAGGGTTTGTCTTTTTAAATATTTCACACTGCTGCGATTAGAGTGATTTCTCTCCTTACATGTGCCAGTCAGTACAAAGAGTAGCTTTTGACGTTTTCACTGGAGTCAGACTCCACACTTTGGTTTTCAGACAAAAGATACACACAAAATGAAGTATCTGTGTGTTAATGAGTTTATGATGGCACAGAAACCCTGTTTTATCTGTTTAACGGCAGGTTCAGGTATGAGCCCCCAACCGGAGCTTCCTCAGGGACAGATGGACTCCCTGCTCTCCATCATCTCCAGCCAAAGGGAGAGGTTCCGCTCCCGCAACCAGGAGCTGGAAGCTGTGGGTCTCACACACACATTGCATATACTCCTGTTTTTTTTTCTGGTGCAATCAACATCCCCGTGTGCTCGCTGTGCTCCGACTCCTGCAGGAGAGTCGCTCCATGCAGCAGACCATGCAGGCGCTGCAGAATGAGCTGGACAGCCTGAGGGCCGACAACATCAAGCTCTATGAGAAAATCAAATTCCTGCAGAGCTACCCGGGCAGAGTGAGTGTGTGTGTTACTGCATGAATGAATGTCCTAAAGATGGTTTGTTGTGTCTGGGGTTGTGTTGTTGTGGTGGGAAATTCAAGCCAAGGCTGATGAATGCTTACAGCAACACGCAGATCTCTCCGTTGTGTTGCAGGCTGGCGGCAGCGACGACACAGTGATGCGATACTCCTCCCAGTATGAGGAGAGACTGGATCCCTTTTCTTCCTTCAGCAAGCGGGTACACGAGTCCTATTTCTGAATCTTCTCTCTTGCTTCACTGGAGCACAGCTACAGTTTGAATCTTTTCTCTACTGTAAAAGTTGGCTGTTTTTTTTGTTTGTTTTTTTTTACTATTGATTAACTCTTGATTAATATACAAAACAAAAAAAAAGATGGTCCAGGGCCTGGACTCCAGGCGCAGATTTCATGTCTATTTACTGAAAGGAGGTAAAGCAAAGCAAACTGAGCATGATTGCAATGATTCCTGAGCAAACAGATCCTCGGTTTGCAAAAGCAGATATTTCTAGGTTTTGTTTTTTCTTTTTTGTTTGTTTCTAATCTTTTTTTTAATATTTTGTCAACTCAAAACTGTGGACTTCTTCCACTTGGTTTAAAGGCATAACATCAATATATTTGTGTGCATTTCTAAATATTTTAAACCTATTTCTGTCACACCATGCAGACCCTTTTTTGAGCTAAAAAAAACCCCATTAAAGGAACTATACCCGATATTATTTTAATCTTTCTAAGAAAAATGGTTTTCTACGTGGTATAGTATGTGGTAAAAAGGGTCATTTCATTACAATTAATGACTCATTGATTGCGCATATGTACGAGTTCAGGGCATTTTAGTTAACGAAAGTGGCTAGTTTTTTTAGCATTGGCGTGACGCGCTCTCTGCCTGGTTAATTTTTGGAACGTCCAGACTCCGATCAGCCAGTAATAGCGTTCCCTTAGTGATCCGGAGTCAAATTATGAAAGTTAAACC
>JAVQJG010081659.1:0-14311 GCA_036024015.1 Craterocephalus amniculus | reverse complement strand
CCCCGGATGAGTTGGCTGATGTGGCCGTGGAGAGGGAAGTCTGGGCTTCCCTGCTTAGGCTGCTGCCCCCGCGACCCGACCCCGGATAAGCGGAAGAGGACGGTACGGTACGGTACGTGTAAGAGAAAAAAGATAAAAGCAAATACAAAAAAAGCATCATTATCCCTCGAATTCCCCACACGACCCATAAACCTGCGTAAAATTCACACATCTATGCGGTCGCATAGCTACAGAGAATAAAAATATTCTGTTGTAAGAGCCGCCATCTCAACCACCATAAACTGTAATGGGGAGCTAAAACACCGGAAAAGTTATTAAATACCCAAATCATCCAAAGGAATTGAAACAATAAAAGAATTTAAAAAGGAAATAAGTAAAAGACAAAAAATAAGATAAATACAATAGAAATAAATAGACAGGTACAGTTAAAAATGGAAAATCACTAATAAAAACTGAGAATGAGAACACAAGATGATGATGTGATAAGACCGTTAAATATACATAAAATAATAAAATAATAATCAATCTCTGAATAATATTAATTACTCAAAAGCTTGACTAAAAAGACAGATTTTAAACTGTTTCAGCTGCCCTCAGGTCGTCTGGAAGGCTGTTCACCGATGTAAAAGTACGGTGTGAAGGTAGAGGGTCACATGACCCGTTTGTTTGGAGTAAAGGTGGCGTGGAACGTACGACCAGAGCAGGAGACGGGAATCTGTTTACAGATGATTATAGAGGAAAACATAACAACCATCCTCGATAGAACATTTAAGATTTAGTATCTCTGTCTCCTTTAAAATTAAGTCCTGCAGGACGGGATGTTGTACAGCCATTCAGTGGAAAAATCGGCGTGTCACTGATGAAATCATGAAACACTGAATCTTGCGTACCCGATGACAAACCTGTCATGAGATTGATCCCACGTCCAACTGATAAATGCCGAACATTACGTGGAAATGGTTGTGTCCACATACTTTCATCGTATGTTCAGATGATAAATGAAAAATGTTCATGTAAAGATTCAGAACTAAACATCTTCCAGTTTTCCTCCGACTGAAATATCAGGTACCCAGACTGACAGACAGTAGATGGAAAACATGACATTTAGTCTGGCCATCATCATCATCACCAACATCATCACCATGGTAAAACGGTAAATGGACTGTACTTGTTTATCGCTTTTCTAGTCACATGACCACTAAAACTGGTTTGAAGCGGTTCACACTGCACCTATACTGTACCATACTTGGTGCTAAGTAGCTAACATTCACACACATTCACCCCCAACAGGCCCATCGGGAGGAACTTCAGTGTCTTGTCCAAGGACACTTCCACATGTAGCAGAGGGGAATCAAACCACCAACCTCCTGATTGGTAGACGATTGGTACAGCCGCCCTGTATCATCAACCCATGCATCCAATAATCACCATCATTATAACCATCGTAACCACCATCAACATCACCATCATCGTAATCAACATCATCATCATCACTATCATCATCATAATCATCATCACCACCATCATGATGATACTTCCATGTGGATGATGATGCTTCCATGTGGATGATGATGCTTCCATGTGGATGATGATGCTTCCATGTGGATGATGATGCTTCCATGTGGATGATGATACTTCCATGTGGATGATGATGCTTCCATGTGGGCGATATTGACCCTAAATGCTGTGTAGAACAAGAGCCTGTCAGGCTGGAAGCTGCTGCTTTACTGAACCAGAGGTAAAACCTGAGTCCTGCTCTCAGGCAGTTTGGGCTGCAGAGAAGCGGCGGATGAGCAGCAGAAGAGCAGCAGAGAAGGAGCAGGGGAGTGGCGGAGGAGCAGCAGTCTGTCCTGAGGTGGAGCCGAGCAGCCGCGATGAATGAAGGAGGTGTTTGTGGGAGGAAGTAGCTGCCTGAACAGGAAGCGGCTGTGAGAGTAAATATCCACTCATAATGAAGTGGTTGTGGTGGAGTCCGTCAGAGCGAGACGTCAGAGGAGTCCAGCAGACTGACAGCCCAGCTGGACGACGGCACACCTGGAACCCACAGAGGGTTAAACGTAAGAGGCCCCCTCCCAGAGAAGGAGATGGATTTATTTCTGTTTCTTTTATTGAGGTTAATATTTTACACATCTGGGTTTTGTACCTGAACTATTTTCGGTGCGAGTCATTTTTAGCTTTGTGTACGCTGAACCAGAAACGCATTATGAGCCCAATAATGATCTCCCTGCTTGTTTACATCCAGAAGAAGAAGAAGTGACGGTGGACTCTTGCAGAAGCGGAGCAGCAGGATCCATCAGCCCCGTGGAAATGAAACTTATTCACACCTGAACTCTGCTGCTTTCTGATAAATGAGGCCCATTTAGCTCCTGCCACCTCATAAATCCACCTCGCAGCCTGAGGGCGTCTCATCCCCAACCACACCTGAGCTGAAGCCATCAGCTGATCACAACAACATTAATCAGAGACGTCAGAGCAAATTAAAGCCTGAGGACCAACATACATCCACCTGGGAGAGTCAGGACCCCCTCCCCCCCGGCTGGAAACGCTGAGGAACATACTTGACGTTTGTGTTGGTGCAGATGATGTACTCTATCTCGTCAGAGTAGGGGTTCTGGAAGGTGAAGCTGCTGGTCCGGATCAGCATCCACTCCCTGTTTTTCATCCGGAAGCGGTACATGACAGACAGTACCTGGCCCTTCAGCTTCACCACCTGCAGAGAGGACAGTCTGGTCTCCATGCTGCTGCTCGGGCAGCGGGACCACGGCCACGGCCCGCTCCTACCTGCTGGAAACTCTCCCTCAGGTGACTCTGGTCCTCAGGATGGCAGAACTCCAGGATGTCTTTCCCCAGCAGGTCCTGCAGGACAGGAACACAGAAACCAAGAGCTTTACCCCAGAAACGAAACCAACTCGTCCAGCAGGGCCGACCCAGACGTACCCGGAGCTCATGGCAGCCGCTGATTACAGAAAAACAAGGAACAATGACGATTACGATGGAATGGAAACAGCACTGATGACGAAGTGAGAATGACATTTCCTGTCACCCTCAGAGGATCAATGCTTCACCTTCAGGACTGACATTACATCCAGAAGACCCAAGTTTCCCCTCAGACCTCAGCGGGTTGGTCCAGATAAAACATTTACTGCAGCAACCAGCGAGGGCGTCCTGCTAAGCCGGAGGGATCTCGCCCCCTCACATTCCCCAGCACAACCCCACCAAGGAGTGCTTCACTTAAACTATATGACTGGATCAACCCATTTATTTCAATAAAACCTTTTCCTGTTCAGTAACATGACAGAAAACATGAGAAGCAGCATCCGCCGTCCCAGTTTGAACATTCATGCATCACCATCACATCTCTGGGTTCATTGGTCCATGAACGGGAACCAAACTGGGAGAGAACTTCCCAGTGAAGCTGGAAGCTGGTTTTATGTTCAGTACTCATGCAGAGTACTGGAAGTAGCATCAACTATTTCATCCGATACCTCTCCATAGTTACAGTGAGTTAGTAGAGAGATGATGGTGATGCTGTGATGCCTGATGGGAAGTCCTCGCCATGTTTCCTGGAACATGTGAACTGCGTCTCAATGTGTTGTGAGTTGGTTTTAACTCTGGGAAATTATTTGTACATTGGTTTAAAATAATGATGGAATAATGAGAAAGTCTGCTGTAAAGAGATCTGCGGGTGTTTCAGTCGCTTCATCTCTTTTGTCTCCGGAGATGGAGCCTAGTGGGAGAGCTTACGGTACAAAAGCAGCACAGCGGAGGTACCGTAGCATCCTGACTCCAGCTATCAGACTGAACTGTTGCACCGCATTGCTTTGCATGGATGGTGAAAAAAAACATAACAAGCATTTTAATTTTTTGGCTTGCCTGAAGGTTTTTTAAACTCTGACAAAGATTTAGAAGGAAACCGTGAAACTTTCCCAGTTTATGGGACAAAAACCTAAAGACACGATGAGTCCGACAAAAAGATACGTTATTTACTTTATTTACGTTAATAACGTTATTTACGTTATTTATTTTAGATACGTTATTTACCATAATTTTCTGATTGTATAATCTGTAAGAGTTGATATTGGAAAAAAATAAAAAAAAGAGTTGACATCAGCTGCCAAAACACTAAGGGGCGCTAAGAGTAATTTGTCTGTGAGCGAAATCATTTCTGATAATCAAAATGCTGATGAGACGGTGAACAGGGTGAAAGAAAATACTGAAATTTTGCGATATTTCTTGTGACGATATTGTGTCGATGTTCAAAACTACTAAGGTAAAAGTATCGACATTGCGATACTCAGAGCCTCGATGCTGTATTGCGGTGACATGAGGTGGTATCACGAGACGCTCCAACATCAGTTCGACAATCGTTACTGTTGCATCCACTTCATCATAATCCTGCATCACGAATTTATAAGCTGCTTACAACTTCACACCCTTTAGGGCGTTGCACCGCAGAAAATGGTCCGACGTCACCATCTTTGATGCACTCGGCAAAATAAACAAACAGGAAATCAAATATTGTAATTAAAAATGGTAACATAGTCGTGTTTTAGGCTTTACGAGAAACACTGAGTATTATTAAACATCATGACAATGCCATAAGTTGTCAGATGAAACGAGTCGCTTGTGGTTAGCAGCAAAGCTAAACCAAGATCTACGTGGATAAAATCTGGACATCCACATTTGTGCTTTATGTTATTTAAATAAAACATCTTTCAAATGAAAAAAAAAATCGTTTTGTATATCGAATCATGGGTCCAATATTGTGATACGAATCGAATACGATATAATTTGGAATAAAACATTAGGAACGTATGCAAACACAAGCAGCAGAGCTTCATTCCTGTTTTGCATATAAACTTTACTTTTTGTTAACTTTCTTTGAAGAATTCTTAGCACTTTCACTTTAGATTTATAGACATTGATATCAAAATGTTATATATTCTATTTATGTATGACCATTGTTTATGTTATATATTAAGCTACATACTTTTTATGTTGTTCTGAAGTGCAGGGACTATCTTAGATCTTTACTTGTGAGGCAGATTTTAATTTCTATATGATTCTGAACATAAAGAGCTAGTCCATTTCCATTACTTCTGCAATAAAGTGTTGATCCCTCTGATCTCATTTACTAAGTTGTCGAGCATGTTGCAGCTTTGAATGTTTACTGTGCTGAGATAGTTTTCTGCATTTAGAATTTCTGGTAAAGAAAAATAAATTGTCTTGCTTATAGAATTGTAATAAATTGCTGTATCGCTGCTCCAGAATTGTGATACATATTGTATCGACAGATTCTTGCCAATACAGACACCTAATGTTGATTATGAAAACATTTCACACTCATAAGCAAATCACTCTGTGCAGCCCATGACATCACTGGGAACACCCCCAAATTTTCTGCATCTGCCTGCGATGGGAAACCAGGTGGAATCCAGCAAACATGTCAAATATCACTTTTTGTCCAAATTAAATGCTGAAGAATGAATGGTTTCAAACTGGAATGAGTGATTAAAACATGCAGTTTTATTGGAAGTCAATGGGAAATTTTGGCCACGGAGGTCTCCAGAGGGAGGATCTGATACGACAGAAAAAATACTGATGACATCAAATCAGTTTTGCTGCAGGTAGCAGAGCACGTCGTCCAATGACTACAAGGGTTGGCAGTTCAAGTCTCGCTCCCCCAGTCAATCTCTCTGTTGTCCTTGGGCACGTTGGCCTCCTCGCCTCCTGCTCGGGGGTCTAACAGCTGATCTGGCTGGTAGCAACCAGGGGCGCCTGCAGGGGTAGGTATGATTATATGTTTATGTGTTTCGGGGTCTCTACGCCTCATCGTCTCTACAACCAGACTTGTTCGCTTGATCTTGAACTTTTCTTGTAGAACTACAATCCAGTGAATTCTTCCAAACCACGTCCAGCCAATCATGTGTGAGATGGAAGACATTGAGCCAATGATACAGCGGACATCATCGGCCCTGAGCACGTCTGGTTCCTACGCCCGTCTGTCTGTCACTCGTAGCTTTCCTCCTCGATGAGAGGAGCTCGCATTGCTGACCACGTCACACTCACTGGCCTATTAAAGAGACAGGCTCCAAATTACCAGTTCATCCATCCATTGTCTGAACCGCTTAATCCAATTGGGTCGCGGGTGTGCTGGAGCCTATCCCAACTGTCAACAGCGAGAGGCGGGGTACACCCTGGACAGGTTGCCAGTCTGTCGCAGATCACCAGTTCATTTGGGCTAAGAAAAAGGGACTGTTTATTTTTAAAAGCAGGAATTATACTATTTTCAAAGCTGTAGTATGGTGGTACTAGAGAAAAAAATTATTTCAAAATGTAATAAAGTAATGCAAAGATCCATGTCTCCAGCTGTAACTCGCCTAAAATAACCAAATCAAAAACAGGATGAGAAAAGTGTCCAAAAGGCCAAGGACAGACGTGTCAACACTCAGAAGCGGACAGATTTTAGAAAAAGTGCAGCAGGCAGCAACTACAACGACGAGGCTCAGATTGACTTTTTTTTTTAAGTCTTTCAACACAAAGCTTGAAGAAATCACAGACTTGCACATCAGACTAGTTCAACAGAGACTTTGTTTAACGTGGAAAATGTATTTATTAATTTCTGTAAGCTGGGCTCAACATTTGATCAGCAGCCAATATAAAGTTACAGACCAATCAGTACAGCCGCAGACACGCTTTTAAAAAAATATATATAATGAAAATAGTACAGCTTCTTAGTTCAGCTTAATGTATTTATTCATTCATGTTTTTAAGACCACGAAACCTGTCAGTGACATGCTCCCCTATTGTCAGCTGATCCAGCATCCTCTTCATCCTGCCTGTACTGGGAGATCAGCCTGTAAAAAATGGACTTTTTTTGTCTTATTTATTGCTCCGTTACTTTCTCTCCCTTTCCCTGACTGATAATGTCTTCTTGCTTTTCTTTGCTGTTCAGCCAGGGAGCGTACTTAAAACGGTGTTATGTTTCTATCTGCTTGCTGGGATGTGATCCGTAAAGCAAAGCATTTCATTCCTTATTTTGTAGTATTTCATTTTTCAGTTTTAAATAAACGAAGGGTCATAACACAAAAATAATGATCACAAGGAAAAGAGGGGAGCAGAAAAACAGCTGAATAAAAAAATAAATATTTAGAACAGTTTACACACATATTTACATAATTCCTGGTAAGATTTCATTAACATCTCTGCACTGGTGGCTGTTTCTGTGTAGTAGTGGAGCCTGAGCTCACCTGCGGCTGGTAGCCAATCACATTGATGCAGCGAGGATCCACAAAGGTGATCACGCCATCCGAGTTGTGACGGGACAGGAACTCTGTGGGAACGGACAGCCCGTTCATGTCCATGGAGACCGGAGAGCTGGTGACCTGAGGGGGGCAGACCGGTGTGACTCATCACCATTTCAACCTTCATTACGTCGTCATCATCATCATCATCATCATCACTGAACCTCGTGTGTGAGATGGCTATTTTGCGTGAGAGAGCAGCTCGTGGCGTGCAACAGGTGTGCACTATGGGTCTCACGCGTGCGAACCTTTCCAAACATAAGGATTAATTCTCTGAGTAGAAGATTTCGCTGATTAGCTGGAAATGCTGCCAAAGCTGCTTCTGTTTCTGCCCAAAGCACCGCAGCTTCAGCTTCTCCGAGCTGCCAATCAGTCAGAATGAGCTTTCCCCAGTCTTAGAATGGACCAATCAGGAGAAGGCAGGTGCAGTCCTATGTCTCTGTCCCCATTTGTCAAAAGTCAGTTTCCACAGCCTCCTTCAGGAGACTCTGATAGTGTGGGGCACACAACAAACAAAACAAACAAACAAAAAAAAAGATCACTCGACATCACGACATGGATGAGCAGCAGTCCGTGCTACTTCCTACTCTTTGATTTCATGCAGGTGTTGTTCTCTCACATGTAAGTCGCTTTGGACAGAAGCGTCTGCTAAATGACGGTAGAGGTAGTAGTGGATAGCAGGATATAGACCATCGCATGCTGTAGGGTAAAGACAGGGAGGCGGGACGAGCAGCTGTCAATCAATCATGCAACAGACGCGCCCTGGGTGGTGGCCAGTGACTGTATATCGTTAATGTGGCTGCTATAAACGGTGGACTCGTTCCCGGTGATGGGGAGGGGTGTTATGGTCTGTCATCCTGCAAACTTAACTTCAGGGGAAACATTTAGTCTCATGTTTCAAACACTGCAACGTTTTCTCATGCTAGCTTGTTTTCTTTCTGATTATGTTTATGATGATGACAACATGTTCCTTTAATATCTAACTAATATCTACCGCCAAAGTGACAACGTCATCATGTGAACTCATGTACATAAGGCAAAGGGTACTTTGCCCCCTACTGGTTAATATGTATGAGTACAGGCTTTTTTGTCCTGCTACGGCTGGATCGTAAACCTCCTGGACGGAATATAAATGCATTGATTACTTCCTGAACAATCACAGGTTCAGCAGGAAGTGGGAGGAAAGTCACATGACTTCATTTCAAGAAAAAAAACCTGTGGCCACTCTCACCTGAAGCCTCCCGATGGCCACCAGGCAGTACTTCCCCGTCTGCCCGGCCTCCGTGTCCTCCTCTGGTATGGTCATACCTGGGAGGAGAGAGAAGAACCAGGTTTCCTCTGAACCAGAACCTCCATGTTGGTGAACATCTGAGAATAAAATCTTCCAGATTCTTCAGAAATAAGAATTATCTATTGGCTGATAATGACTGTATGTGGTGTAAGTATTTTACATAGACGGATAAAACATCAGCACCAGCAGCAGCAAATGTTAATATTAGTCCCTGTTAGCCAAACTGGTGAGGTCTCTGGACAGAAAAAACTGTTTAATAAATGCTCTGTGCACAATCATCCAGCCGCTTTATTGAAAAATAAAATAAAATGAATTGCTGTAGCTCACGTAACACCAACCCAGGGTCGGCGGTCTATATATTATATTATATAATATATATATATATATATATATATATATATATTATAGATATATATATATATATTCCGCTTTGATATTCATCATCATAACAATCCTGTGGGTGACCAGCTTTGGCATGCTAGTCGCCAGCATATCCAATGCTAACACAATTTAAACAACAGAAGGTCCGATGGTTCGCCAGGTGAGTAGTTCCTTCTCAGCGACCAGCGCCGGCCAATCAGTGATCAGATCAGTGCGTGGCTTAGGAACTGATGTAGCCTCCTGAGGCGAAGATGTAGCCCGGATACTCAGCAGTCTTAATTTTGGCCCCGTTCCTGCTCCATACTTGGGTACTTTCACTTTGCTGAACCTCCCCTGCTTTCACATCACGGTGGAGTTTCACCGTCAGCTCCATCTCTGTGCATCAGTTTGTTCCAGAAGATCGGAGTCTTAGTCCGTCCTCGGCATTCCTGTCTCTCCCCGGGATGACGTGGGGTCTGGGTTTCAACACGTCTACATCTGTGAAGCATCAGCCTGAGTGTCGCCTCGCGGCCTGTTTGCAGAACCGGGTCCAGAACATTCCAGGAGTATTTTTAGCAGCAGGAAGGGAGCCATGTGTCAGTGATCACACACGAGTGCCCCAGATGGAAATGTTCCTGACCTGAGAGCAGACGGACCAAACACCTGCTGTGTCCGAGTGTCTCAGACTCGGAGCAGGATATCACCTTGAATAAAATCTTCTGCCGTCCTTCTGCTCTGCTTTACTTGGGCTGAAAGAGGCAGAATGTGGGACTGGTAGCCTGAAGGCATCGGACTGCGGACCAGCTGGCTCACACTGGAAGAATGTGCAGTTATGCAAACATGGGAAACTGCTTCCAGCATCTGATGAAAACAGGCTGATGCTCTGTGATGGATGCAGACACATCCCACAGAGGACACACACCACGGAGACAGAACCTGTAGTTCCTGGAAGGCGAAAACACCGAACACACACAGCAGCTCCCAGAGCCCTAACTGGAAACCAGTCAGAGTGAGTGGGCTGCAGGTCCAAACCCAGCCGACGTCCACGGCGAGGAGCAGCTGCTTCTGGTTACAGCTGTGTGTACGTGTATGTGTGTGTGTTTACCTGCAGGGGGCCAGGCTTTGATGTATCCTGTGCAGTGCACCACAGAGTACTGCGCCTCGCCCTCCTTAGACGGTCCCAGTCCGTTCCTGCACACACAGCAGCACTTTAGTTCAACTCAACTTTATTTATACAGCACCAATTCATAACAACGTCATCTCACGTCTTCACTGACAGTCAGTTTAAGTCATCCGACTGTCATAGATTCATTTATAAACACACACTAGCCAGTTAATAACAAATAGCCGATGTAAGGAAACCAGCAGACTGAATGGAAAAGAGTCTTCCACCAATCCCCTCTAAGCTGCTTCACTTTGGGACAGACAGAAGCTGGACGGCCTGGAGTCGCATCAGGATCCATATAAAAACACATCCAGATATAATAAGACCCCCCCCCTGTGTAACGGTGTAAGGTCTGTCAGTGGGGTTTGGGGGGGATCCCATTATAGTCGGGGAGAGGCTGCTTTTTAGTCTCGCGCTGAGTGCGCGGAGGCGATGTGTTCGCTCCGGCTGCTTCCCCCCAGCTTGGCCTTGTGGGTAGACCGGAGTGCATGCAGCTGGTCTGACTCCCCGGTGAGTGATGGCTGCTCACTCCTCTCTCAGTACATTTACAGGTCATTAAGATCTTCAGCATCTGACTCTTAATAATGTGGGATTGGTTCCAGTCGTGGGATGTGCAGCCAGAACCCAGGAGCCGCACCACCAGCTCTAAAACATCCGTCCTCATCAGGGCCCCAGGCTTTAATGTCCCAGCTGCACACATCTGGCCCTCCGGAGCTGCTACCTGTGGCTTTAAGAGGTTCCTGCTCCAACACAGCTGAGTCGCACAGAAGAATTCAGTGATTTCTAACAAACTCATATCTTGTTTCCTGTGGAACGTAAATATCAGACGGTGGAAGCGAGACGTTTCAGCATTTCATGGAAGATATGAGCCGATTGTCAAACTGATGCAGCAAAAACAAGCTGGAACGGCAGCATGTGATAACTAATCAGGTCGCTAGGCAGCAGGTCAGTCACAGGACGGGGTATAAAGGGAGCATTTCAGAGAGGGAGAGTCTCTTAGTTGGAAAGATGGACAGAGGTTCGCCAAACTGGGCAAACTGGGCCTAAACATAGTGGAACAACTTCAGGAAAAGGAGATCAGCAGTGCTTCATCTCAGAGTGGGAGGATTCTGTGTGCACGGGAGGCTGGATGCTGCTGGTGTTCTGCTTTTAATGCAGACATGCTTTAACTGGAAACCAGAGCATGGGCTCAGGGAGACTTCCAGAGGTAATGTTTGTGACAGAGTTCACCCTGAAAGCTGCCAGTAACACAGCACTTCTCTTCATCTGCACACTGAGCTCATGTTTTAATGGTGGAAGGTTATTTACAGTCCGGCTCGTTTAAATGGGAAAACTCATGGATGGATGACATCTGACTGGGAGAACTGGTTCATCTCCTGCTCCGTCTGATTCAGGAAGCCTGAAACTCTGAAATACTCATCCTGTCAGAACTCACCTGTATCTCTTCCTCATGTTGGACAGACGGTTCAGCGAGATGTGGTCCAGAGGAGCGCTGCCACACCTACAACACACACACACACACACACAACACTCCTTGAGTTTCACAACAAGAGTTTATTCATCTGAACAGCGATTTTGATTTTTTTAAAAATCAGGATTTTATCAGCTTGACACTGATTTCATCGTGTGGTTTTGCTCAGACTAACGGCAGCGCAGACGGTGAATCTGCTGTAACGTTGTGTTAATGTTAATGCTCAGCCTGGGGACGGCAGCAGGTTGTTTTCCCGCCTCATATGAATGTCTGTTTGCTCAGAGGTGACGGTTTAAATCCCGCTAATGAGTGCAGCGAGGTCGGCGGGAACAGACGGGTCCTTCAGGACGAGCCGGATCAGGCTCAGAGTGGGACCGACCCAAGTCAAACAGAGACCTTCCCACCACCGGCCGCGTTACATAAACCCGCCCAGATCCAGATCTGGACGGGGATGTGTGACTCAGGCAAACTGATTGGGACGATGAATCAGTGTAGAAACGTTTAAAAGGAAAAACTTCAACTGTTGATAAAAGGAAAGAAAGAGGCTGAAATAGAGGCAGCAGCCTTCCACGCCAGACACGATGACCGGAGCTCTGCATTAAAGCTGAACTTTGGGCATGTGTGGGTGGAAAGTCTGGGACGTGTGGGGGGAGGGGCGGTCTGGATGCTCAAGCTCTGGTGCAGCGACAAACGTAGGCAGGTTTTTTCTGGACAAACGCCAACGCTGTTGCCTAGAAGCCGGCCCCGTGGGAAGAGATGGTACAGGCGAGATGGTTTCTGCCCAGCAGGACGACTGTTTCACCATTTCCACGTGGAAGACAGCATGACTGAAGAGCTCGTCGTTTTATTCGTTCATCTCATGGACGGCACAGAGGACAACTCGGGACGGAAAGCAGAACAACAGATACTCTCTGACATGCTTTCTCTGTGACCTTCAGTGGGTCAGACTGTGATTTTGGGTTTGAACGTTGTGTTGAATGGATGTGGACTGAGCTGTTTCCAGCTTCAGTGTGAGTCTCGGTGTGCTGCAGTCCCCAGGTAAGAAGAACCAGTGATCATTTCACAACCGCATCACGGCCATCTGAGACTAAATCAGTTTCTACCCAGTAAATGTAAACAGCTTCATGATGTGTTTTTGCTCTAAAACAAAGGGGAAACACAGAGCTAAAAGTTGTTTTTTTACTGGTCCGAGCCACTGGAAACAGGAATCTGCAGTAAACTGAGTGTGATGCTCCTCAGGCATGAAAACATGTCGGAGCATCCAGATCTCTCAGGTGATAAAAACATTTGTTTGCTGTGCCTGTAAAGATGAACTCACAGATTTTATTCAGTCAATTTCTGGTTTTACTTCATTTGTTCTGGAATTTTAAATCTGTTTTCTCGGATCTTTGGCCATCTGTAAGGAGCTTGGAGCTGTGACTTGTGTCCAATCAGCTGATGAGTAGCTTTTAACATTTAGCTTCACAGACATGTTGACTCGGTTACGTGTTGTCATGGCAACTCTGTGGAGGAACAGGACGGGAACAGCAACACACACCTCATGCGGCAGATGAAGGAGCGCCTCGAGCCCATGCACATCCTCATGGAGGACTGCTGTCCCTCCTTCTTCACCGTCCCCGTCTTCAGGTCCAGAATCCGTCCTGTTAGCAGACAAACAGCGGATCACATGAAAAACCCAGCAGATCACATGACAACATGAAACCCAGCAGATCATATGACAACATGAAACCCAGCAGATCACATGACAACATGAAACCCACCAGATCACATGACAGCATGAAACCCAGCAGATCACATGACAAAGCCATCAGATCACATGACAAAGCCATCAGATCACATGACAAACCCAGCAGATCACATGACAAACCCAGCAGATCACATGACAGCATGAAACCAGCGACTCCGGTTCTGCTGGGTCCGTGGGGTCCGGTTCATCTGCTGACCCGTACACCGGTCTGATCAGATGATGAACCAGCACCGACAGCAGAGCTTTGAAAGGGATCCTGATGCGACTCTGTCCAGCAGAGGGCGCTCTGGTCTCAGATGAACTGATTCCACTTTGCTGAAACATTTGTTTGTCGTTTCAGTGACGATAAAGTTCAGCTGGAATCATGAGAGAGTGGAGGCAGCTGCAGGACCGGATGAAAGAGCAGGAAACCCCGACCTCGTCCATGAGGAGGAGGAAGTGGACAGCATCAAGTTCCTGCATCCACACCAGACCTCAGCAGGTCCACACAGCATCTGCTGAGGACGTTTGATGCTGGTCCAGCAACATGATGCTGCAAAGTGATGATAAATGATTCTCTGAAGTCTGATGGTCGCTCATGAAGCTGGTACCTGGAGAGCCTGGTGTCGTCTGAGGGGACGGAGCTGCTTTCATTTAGTTGCTTTTAAATAAAAGCTTTTGCTGCGATCGGGCTGTATGGACAACAAATGTCTGTTTTCGCTTGTGTGTGAACTCAGGTTTAACCACATGGCAGCGGGACCCAGAGACACATGACGGAACATGCCTGCCCCCTGCTGGACGCTGTATGTAAGACACCTTCACACCCTCAGCATCTCCAGATCAGAATCAGATGCATTTATTGTCATTGAGCCAGCGTCCTGGTACAAAGAAATTACTTTCCAGTACAACCTGTCCAAGAACAGACAAACAAACATCGACAATACATTACAGGTGCAGGTAGACTGAGGCTGCAGCCATGACGGCGCTGCCTGCG
>JAVQJG010081653.1:0-23404 GCA_036024015.1 Craterocephalus amniculus | reverse complement strand
TTTTAGTAAATGCTCTTCTTCTATCCCGTCTACCAAGACGGTCATACAGAAAAAGATCCCACTATCGCCCCCTGCAGTCACAGTTTCTGATGGGTCACAGATTTTGGTGTAACACCGGTCTATGTCGACCGGGTTTTTCAGTTTCCCATGGTAAATTCTAATTAATCAAAATCTTAAAATTTTAAACTTTTGACAACAAATCAGCATTAACAAAATGAATAATGAGATCCCCGGTAAAATTGTGAATTTCCGGGGGGACAAAAGTTATTGTCAGAAGTGGGATTCGAACCCACGCCTCCAGGGGAGACTGCGACCTGAACGCAGCGCCTTAGACCGCTCGGCCATCCTGACGTCATACGTAACGTAACGTCAAATGTAAATCATAAATCCAGACTTTAGCCATGGTGCTGTTGTCCCTATATAGTCTATTACATGACATTGGACTGTTTTCTCCGGCTCCGCTCCACTTGCTACCTGGGCAAGGACCCGAAGGACCTCATGCTTGTTCCATCGGCGTGCTCGGTGAGAACGCCCCGTATGGGTATGCAACAAACAAAACAGAATTACTTTGCAGGTAAACTTTGAAATTTTCCAACTTAAAAATGTATATGTATCACCTTATGGTTCAATAGATAGCCGCGCACTAAAATGATTCCTCAAGCTAGTTCTGCATATCAAATGCACGTTTTGATTGTTTGGCTGATGCCATAGCATCAACAGTTTTACGGCGGTAACTTTATATCTGCTGGCACCGACAGGAAAACCACACAGCACACAGGATATATGTGATATTTTTACAGTCTATGGAAATAACATTACGTGGTACGTACTACAGACAAAATGGCAACAACGAAAATGGAAGACCTGTGGAAAAATCTCAGATGGAAGAAGAAGTGGCTACTCTTCTCCTTGACAGCTCAGTTAAGTTTGGCTAACTTTAGCATCATAGCTTGCCAGGGATGGACATTATTTATTAATGAATTTTTTTTACTTTTTTTTATGTCTAAATTTATTTCTGTGTATATATTTATTTTTATAGTTATTTCTCCTCAACATTTATACATTTACATTTTTGTCCCTCATAGGACATTTCCATGAACTTGGTTATCTTTTTTTGCCTCGTCAGATACGCCCGTTCTGATCCGAGCAGCTGGCTGTAATGTTTGCATCATTTCTGGAGCTACTGTAGTTGTCTGAACTAAAACCTGAGGTCCCACCGAGATTTGAACTCGGATCGCTGGATTCAGAGTCCAGAGTGCTAACCATTACACCATGGAACCTGTGCAAGCTTGAGTTACGAGGTGGAATCACCAGATAACCTGATGGGAATGGGAATATTGTGCTGCAATCATTATTGGTGTCTTCTTTAGTTTCACATTTTAATGGGTGAATGTGATACCACTGAGAGGAACATGGGACTCGCGGTGAGGTTCCACTGAGATCTCAGTATGCTGGATTTAGAGACCAGATAGACTATCTGAGATTGTGATAGGCTACATCACAGAACCCATTCTATAGTATACAGACCATACCATGGATTATTCTGAGATTTTATTACATTAAACACAATATAATAGCCTTTATCAATTTTGAGACTTTCTAAATAATATTAGTTCTATAATTATTGTCATTGATATCTTTAATTTTCATTTGCTAAGTCTGCACTTAAAGTACAGTGGTAATTATCATTATGGTAATAACATGATGGGAAAGGCCTGCGTGGCAAACAGCAAGTGTCTTCTTGTCCTGAGCTTCGGAACCTGTCATGCATCATGACGGTTTTTAGTCCACAGACTCCCCTTCACAAGCTCTCCTCCAAAGAACCTGCATAATAGACAAAACAATGTTATCTGTAATGCAGAATTGGGCTTAAATGTTTTCTGAGATTTGTGGTTTGCTCACCTGTTTCATTTCCATGGTGACAGCTAATAACAAAAACAAAAATTAAAAAAGGCATACAGTAATGTGATGGGTGCAACATAAAATGAGAAAAGCCTTTCTCAGATGACTTACCTGCCCAGGTAGTGGAAGGCAGCACCAAAGGTCCATCCACAGACACACCATAGAGCAGCTCAACCAGCCAGGACACCTCATCTGGGTTGTCAACAAAAACCTCCTCAGGCTCATCCGCCAACAGCTCTGCTATCAATTTATGCACAAAAATACAATAATTTTGTTCTGCAGAAGAAACTTTATGTGGAAATTCCTAATCTTGTTATTCACTGAAAAACAGTCACACTCTGTTAATCAGGCTCCCTTCATTCCCTCCACCTCACCTGCCACTGAGCCTTCATCCTCCTCCTCATCCACGGCCCAGGCTTTGGATGTGTCCGCTTCAGCACTGCAGTCAGTAATGGAGCTTGTGAGGTTGCGGCAGCGGAGTCTCTCTCTCAGATATGTGGTGTCACAGATGTAGGCCTCTCTATATAAGCGACTAACTGGTGAGACAGTGACAAAAACACATCTATAACTAACAAACTGGTCATGTTAAACAATTAATGGAATTATTGGTGAGTTTTCTGACTTTGCACATCTTCCAGCTGTTGGATATAGCTGATTGCACTCCTGGAGTTGATATGGAGTCGGTGGCTGTCGCTGAGGTGCTTCAGGATGTGTTTAGAGTGGAAGGCAGAATGTGTGTAATACACCAGCTTAGGGAGGCACAGAGAACCCACAGCAGAAATTTCAAACCTGCTGCCCTGAAGAGCCAGAAGGAGAAATGCATGAAAAGGAAAAGCTGATGTGTGAGATTATGTGAGCAGACTCTATTCAAAGGTTTTTGAAGGCCGACCTGGAAAGTGAAGTGGTCTATATCCGTCCAGGAGAAATCAAACGATGCACATTGCTTCCCTTCCACGTCCTTTGGAAACATCACAGCAGTTCATGTAGGTAAATCAGGAAATTTCAGGAGTTTCTTCTTCAGCTTTACTCACAAGACCTCTTTGATAGTGATAAAATCATTTGTTCATGCAAAAAAATACCCCATCATGTAAAATCCCTACTTTGGTGATAATAGAAGATAATTCACCTGATAGATGCGGACTCCCGTCACTGACACACCAAGAAGGATTAGACTTCTCAGCTCACTTTTCTTCTGCATATAAAATTAAGATCAAAACCAATTAGAATGCAACAAAAAGATATTCCTGATAATGATCAGGAAAGTAGCCAAAACAAAAAAATGTGCAGCATATAAAAGGAAAATCAGAGATTCTTCGAAAATAGCATCTATAATGTCAGATTAATCCCACTTCAAAAGTTGGTTTCGTTCTAACTTCAGTGGATGGAAAGTTTTAGTGACTGAATGAGTATAAAAACACAAATGACCTGTCTCATCCTGTAGATGGTTACTGCTATGTCCTGCAGGCTGCTGGCCTCTTTGATGAACTGCAGCATGGCTTGGTTGCGTGAAACTCCTCTCAGCTCAGCGTGCAGCGCTGGGCTGTGTTGTACAAGGTAGTCTCTCCCTCTGCGCTTTATGAGCTGACAAAAAGCATATGTACACCAATGCTGCTTGTCTCATATTATGGTTTGCAAAACACAGCAGCGTTTCAGAAAAGAGGAAAATTTAGATACAATTTTATGGCAGTTAATAAAATTATTTTCAGCATCACAATAAAATCAAAACCACAACAAAATGTCAGAAAACAAAACAAACATAAAAGACAAAAAATAAATCAAAAACACTAGAAAAAAACAATAAAATTAAATAAAAACGTAAAATTTTCAGGAAAAGTAAGTGTAAAACTGACCAGACCATACAAATACAAAGATATAAAACAAATCTTTTTCATATATATATATTTTACTCTGTTGTGTTTGACAGTTTTCTATTTTGTTGTTGAAAAATGAAATTCTTTTTTTTCTTTTTTTTTTTTTGCTAGTTTGCTTTTTCAAAAGGTTGTTTGCCTGTTCAGTCCAGCTTTAGCGGTATGGTGCCAATTAAAAACAAAATGATCTTAAGATACTGATTCAGATTTGGTCAAATAATTCGATACAATTCATTGTAGTCCAATTATTATCCAGTTAAAGCAAACCCATTATATGATCTACATTAGTCCAATTTATAGTTGAATTTATGACTAAATTAATATGAGCCAATTAATAAAAATAATGATAATTAAAATTAGAATTGCCAAGCTAAGGAAACCAACAGATTGTATTAAATCTTCTCTTTGATTCGATGCCCCATCCTGAGCATGCACACGTCGGTGGGAGGGTTGGAAATGCTGTGTTCTCATTTCACAAATTTTATGCATTTTATTTTTTAATGTGGTATTTTTTTTTAGATTTACTTGTTTTTTTTCTTTCATGAGTTTTTCAACTTGGCTATTTTTTCTTTGTTTCTTTTTACCCATGAGGGGAAGTAATCTTCAGGCAGGAAGTAATTTCTGTGCTCCTCTTTCTGCTTTAGATCTCCCATTTCGGCTTGGAGGGCAGACGCTGCCAGCTGGAACAAAAGGGCCTCCTGATGGCGGCTTTGTGAGCGCAGGACCTTCTGCCTCAGCTCCGCGTAGTAGAGCTGCTGCATGTTGCTGCTTCTGGAAGAAAATAAGATGATGACAGGTGATGGCTTGGATTGTGAGCTCAGCCATTTGGATAAAAAGAAATTACAACAAGAGACAAACTTACAAAATGAGCAACCCATTTTCCACGTAAAACTGCACCCGCAAAAATAAGATGAACGGGACCTAGAGGTGGCGAGAGCTGTGTTCATCTTGCTTGTTCACAGCTTTTTGTTAATATCTATAGACAAAGAAATACTGAATCATGCATAAAAAACAACTAACCATTAAACATTCCTTGTTCCATATTTGGCCAAAGTACTTGCTCAGCTTTTGTTCCAAATTGAGGAAGAGATATTCATGATCTTAGAAAACAAAATGCACAAAATAAATCAATACAGAAAAAACCTGGGTGTGTTTGTGTATAATCTCATTGCAAATACACTTCCCCCTCCTTGTCATGACAAAGTTCAATAATCACTGTCCTAAATCACTACATACCACAGTAAATGAAGTGAAAACATTTCCTCCCGAGCTCCCACACAGACACTGACCTCTGAGAACTGCCAAACCAAACACTTGGAGATCACTGACTCCGAGCTGCCGCAGCACACTGTTCAGCACATCCTGTCCTCTTGCCCTTACCTGTACATCAAACATAAGACACACAAGAAAAATTATTTAAAAAAAGGAAAACACAATCTTATTCCATGAAAGAGATTTGGGCTCAAAAAAGCAAATTTGATGGCAACATCTTCCTGCTGTAAAATCTGCAATAATTTTTTCCTCATATGGTCACAGACGCAGCAAGAATGTGGTTGTAACATGAAGTATTACAAGTGTGTGGTGCAGGAACCTGTTAAAATGAGATTTAACTGATGTTTCTTATTTCCGCAGCCACTCACCCTGACAGCGCAGTCCAGGTGCTGCTTGTTGGGAAGGAGAACACACACATGGCGCATCCTTTTGGTCCCCATTGTCACCAAACTTCGCTTTGTCTCAGCCTTCCTTATATCCTCATTCAGCGCTCTCACAAAGCGCATGCCTGCCTCCCTCCTCAACCTGAAACCTAATGACATGTGGGTAGGCACACAAATAAGAGAAACTTTTTTTCTGGAAATTTCTCTGGAAATTTTAATTGAGTTTATTTTAATTCTGACAAGAAAATAAATGATAGATAAAGATACATAAACAACTGTAGTTTCAATGGATGGGAGATACTTGTGAGGACTAATAATAGTAGGCAAGCTGCTTTGTTTGTTGTTGTTGAGGTACATTTATGAGGAAATAGCAGAACAAATACAGCCTTTAGTAATTTCAACATTTCCTGTATAACTCAGGCAATATCATAACAGCCATCTAATTATTTTTTAAATATACTTACCAATTGAATCTCTCAGTTATCCATATTGGTCATGATATGAAACAGAATTTTTCTCAGCATCTCACCTCAACTTCAGATAAATGTTAGCTTAACACAGTTCTTATTGAAAAACACACACTAAGCTGTAGCATTAGCAACCACAGCTCTTTGATTTATTTATTTTTGTGCCTCATTCCAAAGGTGTACTTTAGAAACTAAGACAATGCCTTGACCCACACTAGCCATCAGCTGTAGGGCTCCAGTACTTTCTGCTCTTCCAGACCAAAGCTGCAAAACGAAAATCTATAACTCATTCACTGTTGTTTCCAAACCTGATGTGGAAACAGAAAAAGGAAGAGTGGAACAGACTCAGTTAATATCTACATTAAACCGTGTCATAATAATCACTGCTTGCTATTCTGTACCTGTCAAAGTTTGTAATGTACTAACAAAACTTATACAAATATAAATATATACATATAAAGATTTTTTCAAGAAGGACTTTATAGGTATAGTATAAAGCTCAACTTGATCAAGTAAATTTTCTCAGCACATAAGAGCAACCAGATGATCATTCTGCTGCTACAATGCTGGATAAGACAGGTTAAACAATAAAAAAATAATGTTAGTAACGAACTGAGATTGATTATATGGAAGAATTGGATAGCTATCAATCATTTCCAAATACTCACTCCTTTCCCTCACCAAGCTGATGTCAATAAAAACACAAGACCATTGCTAGTCTATCATTAATTTATTTAAAAACAACATATAAGAATGCCAATTGTGCTTTGTTCAATAAAGCAAGAACAAAACAAAAAGTAACATTTCTTTTAGTAGCTGGTGGTTTTTTTGCAAAGTAAAAACACATCCTCTCTACATCAGTAACTTGTTACAACAAACAGTGGTCTTTTGGATTCCCACATGAAATGAACATGCATGAAAAAGAAACAGAAAATACAACCAAAGAGAACTACAGTGCATTGTAAAAGGCACCTGCTCCACAGATACAGGCATATATCTTAATGAAAATGGGATGACGTTAATGCAGCTCCGTTAATAATGAATCCCAGTAACTCCCACAACACTTCATAAAAGCTAAACCTTATTTGTGGCAAAACCAGAAAGCATTCTCTAAAAATCACCCTGGCCTTTTCAGGAAGTGATGACACATTCCAGAAGCTCATATCCTGCATGTGCAACTATCTTTCTCCTAAACATACTATAATTCCCACACGGCACAGTAATGTTCTGAGGTTGGCAGAGTTTGCACAGAATATCTTATGATTAAAAGTGACCACAGAAAACAGTATGTGTAGTGGTTTAATCGTGGCCGAGAGGTTGAGGGGAATTGTACAGGCTGCGGGCTCAGAAATGCTGTAGATCTCCACACACTAAATTAATTTCAGCACTAAAACACATTGACACACTCCTCACATTCTCATTTAATTTACATACTTGTCTGTTCTTCAACATGCTGCAGTTTTCGTTCATTCGTTCACAAATTCAAAGGTTAATAATTATACTTACAGTAGTTGCCAAATTGCATCAAAATATTGCAGGTAGTAACATTTTATGTTCAGAAACAGTACATTTAAACAGATTGTAACCAGCAGTATTGTAGACAATTGTCACAAATATTCTACCAATGTATATTTCTATTTATTTTCATACAATCAGTGTAAGATTAGAAATCTCTCCAATCACAATGCTTCATCAAACTCCTTCCTTTCCCGCATCAAACGTGTGCACCCACATGCTAACATAAAATAGTTCATTTTACACTCATGCTTATTTTGTATTCTGAATTGCTCACACAAAACAATTAATTATTGATCATCTGTTAAAAAGTCAGAATTTTTTTTTTTACAACAAACCAAAAATGGATGTTCTGCAATTAAAAGGACAAATATGCAACAGTTTCATTTTGCTTTTGACTCTCATGATTGGTCACCGTACTTACATTTGTTAAATTAATTTCTAGGACACTTTCACGGGATGATTTTATGAAAATTTAGGAGTTGATCTTTAAACACTCAAAGTTAACTACAAGTAATAAAAAAAACAAACTACACTTCACAGTTAGAAATAACAGTTACATTCAATACAGTTGCCTTATCTGTTGATCATAAGAGTACGCATTTCTCATTAATCCAGAGTCTAACTGTACAGGAGACTTCTTCTTTTCACGATTTGCCAGTTTTTAGAGGCAAAACTACTGTGGACAGTTCACCTCACCACTCCATCACTTCTGGCTTATTAATGCCCAAATATTGGAGCAGAGTAGCTCACTCAGCAGCGCTACAAAGGCTTGTGTGTTTAAAATATACACTTAAAAGAAAAAGAGAGATGGTAATCCCTAAATGCCTTCTATTCCTGAAACATCTGAGTGTCTGAGCTAGTTGTATTTTAACACATGTGGATGTGATGGCTGGTATTTAGTATTTTAAGTGTTGTGTAATGTAACATTCATTAAATAGTGAAAGTAATTTTACATCAAAACCTTTGATGAAAAGTGTAGCTGAATGCACTTGAGAGATCAGTGGTTTGAATGCACTTAACTTTAGATGTATGTGGTTTTAGGCCTCAAATACACCAGACTTTTAAACGGGTACATTTTGCATTTGCTGAGATATTTTTCAACCGCTAACGGCTAACTGCTATGATAATTTTAACAAGCAACTGTACAGAATAACTGACCCAAACTCTACTAGGGAAATTAAAAATAATACACACATTTTGCAGGGATACTGCTTTAAGGTGTTGGCTGCAAATCTTTAAGTCAATGTTCTTGCGTTAATGACACCAGAGTGCATGTATTTATATGCACGATCAAGCAGAGGCATTGCTCTTATGACCTATGTACAGAAATCTGTTTTCAAAATTAGCTCTGTATGAAACTACATTTCACTTTCTACTGTTTGATATTAGAGTACACTTTAGAGATTGCAGCAGTTCTACAAACAAGCAGAGAGTCAACATAAAAGTGCCTCTGTTAGTTGCGTTTACAGGTATTTACTATGCAGTTCATCTGTAAATGTAAAAGGAAGCTCTTTTTGTTCGGATTGCTTTAAAAGTGATCATTATAGTCAGTCAAGGTCAGGGTAATAAACCCTATCTTCCTAGCGCTGTTCGACTATAAAGAAATAAAACTGAAATTTCCATTATAGTTTGGTTTAGTACCTCTTCTTACCATTTAAAATTTTGATCATATTAAAACACATCAATTGCTGACATGAGGTCGAAGGCAGGACCGTTCCTGGATGTACCGTAACAGAGTGATGCACATTTAATCAGCCGCGGGGAGTCGGAGACTGGAAACAAAAAGGGAAGACTGGCTTCAAGTCTCTTCCGGCTAACAGCTTGCAGTTAGCGGTTGTTACATGAAGGCACTTCCTGGTAAAGCTTTCCTCAGAGTAGCACCTGGGATTGTTTCGAAGTAACCAGTAGAAGCCCTTTATTGGAAGGAGCCTGGGGTCTGAAAGGTGTCTCCATCACAGCAGGGTGAAACCTAAGATGTACTGCAGGAGTTTATTCCGATTGGCCTGAGGTATAAAGGTGCTGCTTAGCTCCAACATTATCTTGTTCTCTCTTCTCTCCTTTAGGACCTAGAAAAATCACAACAGGGGGAACATGTTAACTCTAGCTGAAGGACCATGTGCACCTGCCAAAGTGTACAAAAGAGTTGAGAAACTTTAAATAAGACACTGTTCACTATTTAAACTCAACACATTTACCCCAAGCTCTTTGAATGTCTTCACCGTGTTCTTAACCAGATAATGAGTTGCACTTTCACCTGAAAAGGAGAACAGAATAACAATAGACAGGGGAATTAAAAAAAGAAAAACTAAATCATACATATGTATGGTGATGCTGCATTACCATAAGCAGCCACTCCTCTCTCTGTGCGTGTGAGTAGATATTTGAAGAGCCTCTGGGTGTACTCTGTCTCAGACATGGGCTGGCTCAGACTGTGCACAAAGATGGCAGCGCCGCTGTAGGCCTCCAGCACTGGGCTGAGCAGTCGCTGAAGGAACACAAAGAACTCCTGGTGCTCTGGTGAAACGCTCACCTGAGTCATCGCAAAAATAAGGCAGTCGGTCAGATCAACGTGGAGTCAAACAACCATAAAATGAGAAAACTGCAAATGTTTTTAAATAGGTATGATAAAAAGCAAACCTTTAGGTAGCGATCTCTCTGCTCCTCTCCAAAGTCACTGTCCTCATCCTCTTCATCGCTTTTCCACGAAAGGGGCTCTGAGAACTTTTTAGACCAAGGGTCCTCTGTAGGGCCAGGGCTCAGTTCTTCCTGGTCCTCCTGATGTACAGGGATAAATTACATCAGCTGGGCTTTGATAAGTCCCACAACTATACCAGATGTTTATAGTGAGTCAGTAAACTCACCTCTGCCACATACAGGACTCCATACTGGATTAGCCGGGTCACCGCATCATAGAAAACCTGGTAAATTGTCTGGCAGGGCTGAAAGACAGAGAACTTAATCAGTGAACGGCACAGAGAAAAGACCTGGGAGGCTTTGAGAAGGGCCAAAACAATAAAACAAAACTCACAAAATAGATGAAGTTGACATTTCCGTTTTGCTTGTGACAATTAAAATTTAAAAAATTTACATTTCTTAGATCTCGTAAGAGTTAAATATTTCCTTTTATACAGTATTTCACTTGAGAAGTGAGAAAGGTCTTGAAGTACTAACAAAAGTCCCATCATACACGACCTCTTCTTAGTTGATGTACTTTGTATGGTGCAAAGTTTGTAAAGAATACAGATAATATGCTGGACTTACTGGTGCCACTGCCACCTCATTGATAAGGAAATGTGAGAGAGAGGCAGCCTTGCGGATGAGCTTTTCCTGACTAAGAAGTAGATTGCTGGGGTCCTCCGGTTGGTCACCACAATCTGCCTCCATCGCCAGCTCACGCTGCAGCGACAGGATGCTACAGGCTGGAGACAAAAGATGAAGGAAATAAGATTAAAGAAACTTTAAGCCTGACTGCACCGGTCAAATAAAAACCATGTAGTAATTCAGCGACAAAACAAAAGGAGAGAGTGCTTAACCTACCAATGATTGCATCAGAAATGAAGACATGGAAAAGGCCGTTGCTGTAGAAGTTGAGCTCAAACAGTGCCGGGACAGTTTGGGTTGGTGCGATGGTAAACTCCCCGTTGCGGTTGGAGCTGCTGGTCACGTTGATGCAGTTTTCCAGGAGGTGGAGGGCACGCATGACCACATCCTCAGAGTTCCCCGAAAAGCCCAAGTCAAAGTCTCGTGACAGGATCTCCTCCTTCATGTTGAAGAAGTCCTCAACAAGCTTGGACAGCACAACACCCTGAAACAAAAAAGGACGGAAAATATGACAAAGAATTCAGAAAAACCTAACCCATCCCTCCTAAAAGAAATTTTAAATAAAATCTTTGGCCAGTTTGTCAGGTTCCGAAAGATGATTTGATAATCTTTTCCCCATTGATACCAAGTTACATTACTGCACCTGTAGAGGGCAGAGCTTCCCCACTAATATAAAGTAGATGTGAAAACATGCAAGAAAACCAAGGACATCTTCTAATATGAGTAATCTATTAAGCTTGTCAAAGAAGGACAAAAAGTGGAGAAGATTCAACAGTTTCAGAAGAAGAGAAGTAGAAAAGGAGAAAAAAGGAGGAAGGTGATATAACAGACTACCAGTAAAGAAAAAGATATGATGAAGAAAATAAAAAAAACTCACCTGTCTGTGTCTGTACAGTAGCAGACAGGCCACAATGTGAGTGGACATGATTGCAGATGACTTATTAGCCGCTGTAGGGGGAAGATGGGTAAGTTAAAATCACAATATAATGAGAAACACAACAGAAAAACAACAATGTTATCACACACACACACATATGGCAGTTCCCATCACTGTTCCCATTTCTTCTTTTTCTTGAGCAAAATCAAACAGAAGGGATGAGTGTTTCGTGACATGTTGACTTGGCAGCTTCAATTCAGATTCCCTGAAGTGTATTCATGCATATCACACTGACATCTTCAGAGCACTTTAGAGAGTAAAATCAAGACTTAACGATCTCATAGAGGTAATTCCCCTTCAAGGAAGCACTGGTGACATTGTCAAGGAAAAAGTCCTTTAGTTGTAATCAGACAAAACCAGATGCACATGGTTCAACCAGTTTAGAGGAGGCGACTTGGAAGCATGCTATATAACAGGTTCATCTGCATTTAATTTCATTATGTGTACATTTATATGAAACATGTCAGGTTGACTCCAAACCGTTCAGTTTACTGATAACACATCAAATAAATAAAAAAAAGATGATGTGTGTGTTGAGGACAAAGGTTACTCGAGTCTAACTCAAGTGAAGTGCAAGCATAGACGAGCAAAACATTAGTGATCACCAGAACTGGTACTGCATTCTTCCCCCTCTTCTGTTTCTATCCTCCCCTTCTCCCTATTGGCTAAAAACAACATGCCATCCAGCTGGAGGCTTTGTGATTGGCTGAGCCCTCGGAAAAAAAAAAGGGAAAAAAAGTGAAGGGTTAGCGTAGGAGAATGCAGCTGAATGAGCTGGGGAGAACCGGTTTCTGTAGTGTTACCCCAGGGCAAAGCACCCTGAGTGATGTGGAGCGGATGGTCTGATGCTGTGCTGTGTTGGATTTCAATGAATGGAGGATGAAGGATTGCATTTCATGTGTGCTTCCTTTGTAATAAGGTGCAACTCTAACCAGAGCATAAAAAGGAGGCTCTTTTGAGTAAAAAATAGAAAAAACAAAACATAAAAAAGGAGGAAATAACGTGCTCCAGTGCTTTCAATAGATGAGAAAAAATTCCTGGAAAGGCTCTGAGTGAATGATGTGTAGGTCGAGCAGTTGTACGGTATGTGAGGGACATGAATTTCTTACTGAAGAGAACATGCTTGGCCAGGTTGTTGATCAGCTGCCGTCTAAAGAGCTCATCGGGCAGCTCTCTGTTCATCTGCTCCTCATCTTGTACTTCAAACAGTTGAGCATCAGGTCTGCAAGAACAACAGCAACATGGGCTTTGATTTTTGTGTTTGACTTATGCATAATTTGAGCCTGAGTTTCAGTTAATTTTGCTAACTTCTTCCTGTCTTTCCTTTCTGCCGAACAGGAAGTCGAAATACCTAAGAATAACCTTTATTTACCAGGTAGACCTTTTGGATAAGATCTCATTTTCAAAAAAGATACAAGTAAATAATATTGGTCAAAGTATGACATAATGTGATTACAAAAATAAACACATTTAAAAGACACATGTCGAAAATAGATAAATATGTAGAAGTTTGTTGTAAGTCAAATCAGAGACTTAGCAATAAATGAATAAATAAATAAAATTAATCCAAAAACATCAAATCATTCAATCATTTATTGTATGGTAGCTGAAGAAATGTTAACAACTGTAAACAGTCTTCTGATGTGTCATCATGTCTTTATGCTGCCTGGCCTGTATGTTAATCTAATCTGAAGTAAATGCTCATCAAACATCATCATTAATCATGGTGGCCTTTTTAACAATGAATCTCTTTCTTACGTTGGTTTTATGTTGATAAAAGGTCTGAACTAACCATGCCTCACTTAAGACATGACAAATAATCCAGCATGTCAATGTCTAAACAGTACTCAGTTCCGTTTGTGTGCAAATGATTTAAAGTGTTTCTTAATCACTCTGATGACACACAGAGTGAACTCATGACCACCGACATGCTGGGAGAGACTGCAGCTGTCCTTGTCCTTGCCAAAGTACTGTATAATCATCTCACTTCTATAAAGAAGGAACAGCTTTGAACTGGAGTAACCCCGGTCGGTGCAAAGTCAAGGGCTCGTTCTCAGATGTCAAATGACAGACACTGCTGTGAAGCACCAGGAGGGAGAATTTGAGTTTGGACATGAGGGTTGTTAAATCTAAGACAAAAGGACATCTGGTTTGTCCATGAGTGCAAGATAGATGAAGATCTCACTCCAGCTGAGAATAAAGACTGTGTGTGTGTGTGTCTGTGTGTGTGTGTGCGTGTGTGTGTGAAGCTGCACATGTGATTGTGTTTGCACTTACTGGGCGGAAATAATGGTGGGCATCAATGTGTTTTCTAGGGACACTGGTGGTGGAATGTGACGGCTTTTCTGGCTGTCCAGGTATTCCTACATGTAAAATAAAACCAAACTTTAAAGTTTTATCTGATGATGGCAAATCTTCATGATTTTTAGATAATTTTTTATCACAATTAATACAGATGAGTATTCAGTTACCTTGAGGGAAAAGGGCTGGTTGAAATCGACACGAACACATCCGTAGTTCTTCCTCAGCATCCTGAACACTCCACATGCTATTCCCCACAAACTTTCATTCTTTTTGGGTTTTCCCTGAGGGACAAAGCAAGGGGGAGTAGGTAGGTAGATCATTACATTACAACTATTGTCAATGATTATGTACATCTAGCTTCAAAGTGAGACCAGTTTTTTCCCTTTTTTTTTCTTTTTTTCCTTCCTTTGATTGATATTGATTTATGGTACAATCTTATTGCTGCAAGGTTTTTCATATACTATTATTTTCTCTGTATGTATGTTAACTTTTTTCTTTTTCTTTCCTTTTCAAGGGACCCCAAAAGACTAGTGGCCATTAAATGGGTAGCTAATGGGGATCCCACGAAAACAATAAAACAATTTAGGCTTAATAAACATAAAATCATTTACAACAACACAATCAATCTAAAATAAACCGGTTGTGTCAATATTACATTTCTTTGTGCCTAAAAGACTTTTTACTCCCTAACACCCCTGTTCAAAAATCCCTAAATAGTCTGTTAAGTGGCTATAAAGCAAACTAAACAGCCAACACCATCCAAGAGCTTACCAGTTGCTCACTATTGTAGTTGCCCTCGATGATGCGATCGTAGGAGATTCCAACTGGCACCACCAGTACGTCCCCGATGGCCCCGGTGCACAGTGTGTCGACCACGATGGACAGCATGCCTGCACGCGCTGGAGATGGCTTACCGCTGCGGGACCGAGTACCCTCCAGGTAGACCTCCAAAAACTGCTGCTGTTGCAGCAATTCCTCAGTGTACTGGTGGAAAACAGAAACAGAGGGAAATGTTCATTTGAGTGGGACAACGGTAAATGAAATAAAGGTTCACTCAGAAATGAAACATTGTAGGTGAATGAATATAAACAAGATTTAATTTATTACAGTGTGATATTTGTGTTCTGGGGCTTGCATCCTGAACAGAGGAAAAAGACGAGGGGCAGCCACCAACACTTTGATCCCTGATACACAGGGCAAGGGTGCAGCCATGCTGTGCAATGATACCCGCCTGAGTATGGTATATACACAGCTGTCTGTTGCTATGCTGACACATTTTTGTCCTCAAATAGACCAGAGACAGTGGGACACAGTTCAAGCTCTTAACAGGACAGACATCCCACCTCTAACGTGGCTCTTTTACCCTTTAACTCATGGTTCTAGAGGTAGAGGAATTTATGATTATATCAAAGTTAAACCAGGCATGTCAGAAAAAACCTCCTCTTTTGTCAAATTTCCTAACTTGGTCCACTTTGGGCAATTGTTGTGGCAAACTTGTGTTTGTTGTTTGGCAGTCTGTAAAGTAAAATATTGTTGGTGCAACTGGATAAATTGTACAGTAGCTCATCATTTCCAGCAGCTGCCTATGTGTGCAGCTGATAACACTTATCTTAAGGATACATAAGCAGAGTAGACTTGATGGCACCAAATGTCCAGGCTTGTGGTGTCCTCATTATTTTTCTAAACTCTCTCAAGAACAAACTTCCAATAAGCCTGATCAACTCTAACAGTTTAGTGAATCAACCAGTTTTAAATCCAACCGTGCCATTTTAGACTACATTTATAGTGTTTTTCTACTTTTAAAGCATACTTTAAGTTGCTTTTGATGACAAAGCAGAATATTTACACCATTAGTCTTAACAATAGTTATCTTGGACACTTGAAAAAAAACCTGCTGTTCAGCATTATCAGGCTTGAAAGACAAGGCTTAGATTTAGGTATTAACTGAATTAGTCTGTCTAATTTTTTAAGCAGTCTATCAGTGCATTAAGGACAAATCAGAATAGAAACACAGTTCTGCCACATGGAAAGCATTGAATTACCATTAAAAAATCCCTGCACACTAAGTGGCTGCATCAGGAACAGCTTAGAATGACTTAAGTTCATGTCTATTCACAATGCTACCCCTGGTTAGCTCAGACTACAGCAGCTCCATAAGGCAAAGCATGTAAACCAAATATATGATGCTGAAAACTGGCCCTTAGATCCGTGAAAATGGCTACATTTGCAAAAGTCCATAACCCTTCCCAAAATGCTAACACTCAAAGGATCAGGTTTACTTTGGTAAAGAAACCAGACACCAGCATCTGCTATTAAAAAGAAAATAGTCTCTTACTGCATGCAGAAGTGATCGGTACAAAATGTCTTTCTTCCCATCCCCCGTCTCTTCCATTTTTCTTCGTATGAAGAATCCTCCAAGTTTACGGATCAGGGTGCTACAGAAAAACAAAACAAAAAACTGTACAACTTTAAAGTGTTTCATACTAAACATTCAAAATTCATCTTTATTGCCATTTAATTAAAGACACTCATAGTCTCTATGAACACATATCTATTTATGATTAACAAGAATCAGATGAGAACGGATAAAACTTGGGTAAATGAATTGTTCTGGTGTCTATCTGTGCAACAAAAAGTTTTGAACACAATTGAGCATGTTGAATCAAAGGTCCATACAAGGAGCATTAAACGTGCATTGCACTGGGATGCAGCCAAGAAACAACTAGTTATTTTTCTTTGTACTTCATCTGTTTTTCCAAAACTTCTCTTTCCTCAACTGGAACATGATGTCTTAGCCTGGATATCTTGAATCCCCAAAATGCTGACTATAGTACTTAGTGTTCTATCACAACTCTAAAAATGCTATCATCACCACACTGGTATATTATTAGGATTAATTTGGAAAATTTGATCATTTTTATTTAAAAAATATTGTATTTTTGGTGATAATTCATTACCTTTTTTCCAGTATTTTTATTTTTATACATGCACAAAGTTTTATTTACATAATGTCCAAAAAAATCAATGTTCACTACCAGTCAAAAAAAAAAAAAAAAACACTTTTCAATTATATGCACTGGCAAAGTGTCCAAACTTACCTAAGGATAGGGATGCTCAGGTTGTTTCCAGCAGCGATGTGCGGGGCTTTGATGTTATGACAGAACAAAATCAGCGTGATGAGCAGATAGTCAATGTGCGATTTGTGAACAGGGAGAAAGACCATGGGCATATTTTGCTGTGAAAACAATTCATAGACAATTTAGATGACAAAAAGACAAATTTTCTTGATCATTAAAAATAAGAAATGAAAATTGATTTGTTAGAACAGAACAAGGTGCTTCTTGATTCATTCTTTCTACGAATAACTTTAATAACCTTCACAATGTATAATAATACATATTTTTCATAATGCATTTATGTTATAATATATTGATCATAATTATAATTGTTATCATTTAGAACATCTATATCATTATATATTTATATATGACAATACATACTAACAGTGTATCAATGAATGTAAATATATGTGTAATGCTGTACATATGAATACAGTTTAGACTTTTAATGAGCCTTTATGATGGATAATATAACAGAGAGTTCTGGTGATAGAGGGTAGGTAGTGGTGGATAAATACAAATATATCACCAACCAAGACTATGAAATGCATGGCCCTGGTTTATTGAAGTGGTTCATGCACTCAAATACACTGTGTTGTTGCCACTGACCTCTGTGGCAGCTTTCTTGACCATTTCCAGCTGTCCTTTGTGGATCTGAATGCTCCAGAAGAAACCATTAAATAGCCTCAGCAGCACCCACCCTGTCATCCTGGGTAAAAAAAATGAAGTTTTTCCAAAGTGAAATAAGTACAAAAAATGAAGATGTCGCAGCTTGGGTCCAGATATTTGAATCGTTTCATTAACCAAACGATCTCGATACCTGATAAAGGCTGGTGAAATGTTGGCCACCATCACTTGGAGGAAGGCCCTGGCTTTCTGCTTCACTTTATTGACAGCCTTGTGCTCCTGGCCCGGCTGGCCTGCTGGAGCTTCCAAATCTGTGGCTACGGTCAAAATAGCCGTTTCCACCCTGTCATTAACAATAACAGTACAGACAAAAGGTTATATCCTTGAGCTGACAAACACAATAACTAAAAAAGGTCTCAGACATGTTTCTTACTGGTCTTCCTTTAAATTCAACAACACTTAAATTAAGTGTCTTATTATCAAAGTAACAATGCTGAAGACAGGGCTTGGCTCCCAAGTCTTTGTCAAGGTAAACAAATCCTGTTAACATCTCTTTTAGTTCTTTATTAATTCTTACTTGTTGCTGTTGAGCACATTGTCCACAACGTTCCTGGTAAACATGTCCTTGTTGACATCTCTCTCCATGACAAACAGCACATAACTTAACCTTCGCGCCAACCAGCCTCGCTGTCTGCTCAAAGATAAACACCAACACATGTTCAGAATAATTCAGATAAATAAATAAAAAGCATAAAAAGGCTCCATTAATGAAGATAATTCTCTTGGAGCATAAAGTTTGGAGCATAAAGGGAAAAGTCTTTATTAGCACACAAACAGCTAAAGGAAAAACTATTTGATGGACTCCAACAATGTACTCATCTTGTTTGGGGTTAAGGCGTCGTTGTTTCTTACTTAGTTTTTCTCACTTAGATCAGTCACTGAATGCATGTGTGTGGTGTTCAATGACAAACACTTTAACTTATTCAGCCGTCTATCTTTCCACCGTTTCACAGATCAGCCCTTTTGACTCAAAGCCATCCATTATAGAGTGTGTTGTTAAAAAGCCCGGCACCTGCCTGAACTACGCTTATCGTGCAGTTTCATGTGGTTTCAAAATTTAAGTTTGTTCCTCTTTCCAAGTCGAGGAGCTTCTAAGAGCAAAATATAGTAAAAAGTGATGTGATACGATGCTACAGGAAGCACAGTTCATGTTGTTTACCTAGTGTGGGTCTCGTTGATGTAGATGACATTGCGCAGCCCCAGAGATGGAATGCTGGGGTTGAAGAGTCGATCCTGCAGATAAAATACAAAAATCAATTCAAACAATGAGAAAGACACAAAATATAACCTAATCATTCACTAATCTAATCTAACTTCCTGGTTAAAGTAGTTTAATTCTGCATCAGTACTTTGCTTTGACAAAATTATTCAATCACATTTTCATGTGTTCTTATTTTAGTCTTGCTGTTGCTGTTGAAAACACACACCCTGGAGCCACAACTAAGGCCTCACAATTGTCATGGAAACATGTTCAATGTGTTAAAAATGCTGAAAAACGGGCCTCGTTGCGCCAGTGTTTCAGGCGGCTTAATGAAAAATTCCAAACAGGATTACAACCATCATCAAGTAGAAGCATTTTTTACCAATCTGGTATACATCTACACCATAACATCAGGATTAAAATAGCCATTCTTTCATTTTAAACTTTAACACTTGAGAAAATAATACTGGAGAAGTGACTAGAGTTCACCAAATGAGCTGAAGTTTCAAATAATTAGCCGCAGGGTAACTTTACCCAGCTCTGTGGTGTGCAGGAGTGACAGCATCGGCCAACGAAAGGCCTCTTTCTGTTCAGCAAGCCTTCCTTCCATGTGCTGGTAACAGACCGCAGGACTGAAGGGCTGGTGCTGCGGTCCTTAAAACAAAGCCACACAAAAAACTCAATTAGGACAAAAGAATAGCACATAAAAGGGTTTGTTCAAAAGAACAGATGCCAGCTAAACAAGATTTACCACCTTTGATCTGAAAAGATGAGTGCTGTACTTAGGTATTATAAAAATTAATTTATGCCACTTACAGAGTCCTCATTGGGATGTTTCCAGCGGTTACACCACTGCTCTCCATTGTTGACCTGCAGCAACAAACCATCAGAAAGCTCCATGTTCTCTGCAGCCCTTTGTTCCGTCTTCAGACCACGCACACCAGCTGATGGCAAGATTGAAAGACAGGTAAATATACAGTTGCATTTTAAATGATTTGACCACAATAATTACTCCAGGGAACATGCACTTTTTCTTATTTTGTTAATAAAACCCCAAACTTATACTGTACTTAAAAAAAAAAATCATATGGCAAATAATCCATCAATAAAAATTAATTTAAACTATTTTTTCTATTTAAAACTCAAAAAGCTTGTTAAAAAATTGTAATGCAGAACCATAACATTTTAATCACAATCATATCTTATTATTTTCCAGGGAAAGGTTGGCATGGGAACAACACAAAAAGAAAAGTTTATCAAAAGTTCAAAAGACTTGATATATTTGTATATCTTATTTCTTTTGCTTCTTCTTCAAGCCCACTTAATTGATCTGATCGTCCTCATTTTACAAAACACTCAAGCATGTTCAGATCGGCAGCTTCAATAGAGACACACACCCTTTAAAATAACTTAAAACTACAATGAGCTGAACCTTTAACCCAATTTTTAGCTTATTTGTACTAATATAAATATAACTTAAGGTGTAGTAAAAGCTGCCATCCATTAAACAAAGAAATTAGATGTCCATGAACTGTTTTTTCTGCCACGTAACCATATCAACATTGTCCTTGTTCATTTAGATACTGTGCGGATATTCTTAGAAAGAAGGATTATCACAGATGGATATTTGTGGAAAGGTCAAGGTGCCCTAATGCATAAACATATGATCAAGAAGTTTATTTAGTTATCTGGACAGGGTGTTCAGACTAAAACAAGTCTGATAAAAGTAACAAAGGCAGTCTTTTGAAGGTTTCATGATAAGTGTGTGGTTATTATCATGACATTTAGAAAATGCTGAATACATCTGTTTCAAAGAATATAAAACTCCTCTGTTGATACAACTGAGGTTGGAAAGTTAGCTTAAGTGTGTTACTTTATGAATGATCCGTCCTAAAACTTTGTACAGTACATGCATCAGCTAAAGGTCAATGCAACTTCATCTTTCTGTGAAGGAGTCAGAGATATGGCAGTGTGTGTAAACCTCTGAACAATATGTCCCATTGCATTAATTGCACTTCTGTATAGAATTGTGATCACAGTAGGTGATCCACACACAGATGATGGAAACTGGGTTTTCAAAGAGGTCATTGACCGAGAGTACTAGAGCTGATGGGCTGACTTTGCTCGAAGCAAACCAGAGAAGCCGAAGATTGAGAAGGTGGTGAGATTAGGTAACAAGTGAAGGCACATACTGAACCATTAGCGTTGTTGATACTATGTTTATGACTGTATCACTACAGTTTTAAGCGCACTATATCAATGATTTTATATCGGATTTTACGAAATAAGAAATTATAGCTCACATGGAAATATTGTATTGCTCATGATCAAAAGGACGCAGTAATCAAGCATTTGTTAACCAGATATGAGTTATTCCCAGCTCATGAAATCTTACTGGTTTATTTCTGTTCATAACAACTTTTATGTAAACACACACGACCACAGACTGTAAAATACAGTCCGTGGCTGCGACTAGGTTAATCCGTCTCGCTCTCTTGAAGCAGTCTGCAATAACCAGGTCAAATGGGAGAAGTCTTTGTGACAGATGGGCAGCGCAGATAGATAACTAGTACAGCAGACAACAATAGCACACACACACAAAAAACCAAAAAAAAACAAAACAGGAACTGTTTGTTTCGATGCACAGTAGCGCTGTTTTGTTTTGTTCTGCAGCTCACATCCTCATAACATCTGCTTAGAGGGCTCCAGCTCGCGCGGAACTACTACAGCGTGTCCCCATCAGTTTTTATCACCGGTCTCACACCGGCACCGCTGAGCCTCTAAAGGCAAGTCCCATGGCGCACAATGGACTCCTTTCTCAGCCTGGCGTAAACTAAATACCTTAATAGGCAAACGGGTGAGCACTGGATTAATTTAGGTCGGTGGGACAGAACGGAAAGATGTAAGATCCCCCACCGTCGGGATTCCTCTCATCTCAATGTCAATGCAAAGTTTATCGGCCAATTTAAACAAATCTTGCACGATAAAAATCTAAACAGGGACACCAACGTCAACAAAGAGGTTTATGCTAGAGTTACGGTACAGTTATTATTTCTTTGACAAGGCACGAGCTACACTGGCTAGTTACTTCAACACTTGCGATGTAGCTGCTAGCATCAACGTTAGCTCGATAGCCAGGCTCGCGAGAATTAAAAAAAACACTTACCTTGAATATTGTTTTACGCTGACTCATATCTAAGAGAGAAAATAAGCTGTTCAAGAAAATAACCGAGAAGCCGCGGAGTATGTTAGCGCCGCGAGCATTCGAGCACGAGCTCCGCTCCGCCTTGAGGAGCAGACGGCACAGATCTGACAGAGATGTGTGACAAGAGGCAGTACCACTCGTGGTTGTTTGGGTACACACAGTTACCAACTGCTACCCGTCCAGTGCAGTACTACAATCAGCCAATGGAGGTCAGGTCGGTGCATAAGCACGGATAGGGTGCAGTCTGCAGCTGGGGGTTATTGTAAGCACGCGCAGTCTCCATTCACCATGGACGGAATACAGAATGGGCCTACCGGGCACGAGCCCAAAGATTATCAGAGATATGCAGTAAGTTAATCAAGTCAAAACTAATACAAAGGGACAATAACTTATTAAACAGTGGGGAAAAAACAAAACAATGGAGTTATCAACTTCAAGCAATAAAAGGGGCTTGATGATTACATGCAATATAAACTGAATACAAATGCGCAAGAAATATTAAAAAGAAAAATAAACTAATTAACAAACATCATACAAAGAAATCGAAACTGGTTCTAAAAATGAAATAGCTATACATTATTCATGATATATTCAATGTTGCCACTGTTGTCATGCTGTTTCTTTCATTAACTGCAACCAAAAAACAGAAAATAAAGAAACTAACATTCATTGAAATACGCACAGCTCCAAAAACTAGTGTTTTTTCTTTTCTTTTTCCTTTTCTTTTCCTTTTCACATATTCTTTTCCTTTTCTTTTATTTCTCCTTTCTTTTTCATTCGGCTTATGAATGGTCTACAGAAATAGTTCAGCCTTCCTTCCTTCATTTATTTATTAGCACAAATAACAAGAGTACCCTCCTGCAGTTAAAATGGCCGCCTAGGGCGTCGCCATAAATCCAATCCATACCGGAAGTCTCAACCGGAAGTTGCAAACTCAACCGGAAGTTAGAGGCAATCAACACCGGAAGTCCGATCTAACACATAAATAAAAGCATGTAGAAATAATTAAAAGCAAATGCGTCGTCGCTCCTTGCTAAACTAAATAAATGCATAAATAAATATTTGTACCAATAAAAGCTTGTAACTTATCCAAGTTTTTAAGCTTTTTGAATGTTACAACACCAGTGCATGTATGTGGATTAAAATAAATCAAACAGGGAAATAATTGTAGTCAAGTTTATTACTCTTATTCCCATGATAATTCATAAATGACATTTAAT
>JAVQJG010081652.1:0-13396 GCA_036024015.1 Craterocephalus amniculus | reverse complement strand
AAGTTGTGAAACAAACTTGTAAAACAAGCTGGAAGGCCCTGCCACTGTAAACAATGAAAACATAACTTTCACGCATTCAGTTGCACAGGTGAGGGAAGGCAACGTCTGCAAAATATTTTCGGCTAAGAAAATCTCGATTTTCAAAAAATTAAATCCTCATCAATAGCAAATTCGATTTATCGATAAAATCGATTTATTGCCCAGGCCTACCTTACAGGACTTGCTAAAAAGTCCATCAGACAGCTGCAGTTAAATTCAGGAACGTCTGGTTAGTTATGATCCAACCCGATGCCTCAGGTCAGGGTTCAGTTTTTATGCTCCTTACATGTGGAACAAACTCCCAGAAAGCCGCAGTTCTGCTGAAACTCTCAGCTGTTGTAAATCAGGGTTAAAAACTTTATTTCCTGCCTTTTAAAAAAACGTCCCAACATTAGCTTTTATGTCTTGCTTTTTATCCCATCTTATTAGCTTTATATAGTTTCCTTCTTTAATTTTTTTTCCGTTAATGCTTCTTCTGCACCGTTGTAATGTTTCTGTTTTATATGAAGTACCTTTGTTTATCTTCCAAATAAAATGTGTTATAAAGACAATCCTCATCTGGTTCCAAGTTGCCTGACATGTGTTGCTGCCATCACTCAAAATTCGTTAATATCTTCTTGTTATGCTGCTTATACTCTATTAATGATAAAATATGGATGTATGATATTCGCAAATCATTGAATTCATGTTTTGTTTACATTCGTGAATTATTTTCTGTATAGAGTCCAACAGAAAAAGAGTAATATGCGTTGTCACCTTTCAATGCTGCTGAAAGTGTACTGGTTTCCCTGCTTGGTCTCAATCTCAAAGTCAAAGGAACGTGTCGTGGTGGTGCCTCTGGCAAAGTTGACGCAGGAGATTTCTTCAAAACGCAGGTGAACAGGGGGTTTGTGGACGTAGATGAAGCCTCTCTCCAGAGGATAGAGAAGACCTGAAGACGCCTTGTAGGAGCAGGTGATGCACTGAGCTCCAGAGTGACTGAGGAAGATGCAAAAACACAAACAAAGATGGAGGTTTAACGAGTCCTACTTCATTAGAAAATTAAATGTTTAAACCTTTAATAAGATGCCAACCCTTGGAAGTTCCCAGGTACGGTGATCTTGCGGTTGACCAGGGCCTTCATCACCCTGCTGACCATCTCATAAAGAGACCCTGACATATTTTTGCTGAGTTTTCCTTCAAAGCGTCGTTCCACATCCTCCCTGTTACACACAGAAGACAAGATTAAACTTAGAAAAGGTAACATTTCCCAGAATCTGTGAGCAGCCATTGCTGATGCCCTTATAAATGCATGAAAATGACTTAGTTCTTTAGCTCCCCCTAGTGGTTAAAAGCTGTATAACACATCAGACTGCAGCATTATTAAGCTGCTGCATCATGGCCTCCTCCATCATCACATACTCACTCGCTCATGTTGAGAGTAAGATTGATATCCTCTTCTTTAGAGAAGAGCAGGATGAGGAAGTGATAACGTGTCTGACCCTGCTTGATGGGAGGATCCAGACTGATCTGCAAAAGTAATGAACAAAATCACACTTAGAGGAAGCAGATTTTAATATAACACTGTCAAAAATGTCAGAAGACAGGCTAGTTCGCTCACCACGAAGAACATTTGCCTCTGATCCTTGTGTGGCAGCAGGAAGAGACGGAGGACGGTGGTGTAGGGAATCTTGTAATCGAAAGTCTTACCGTGCAGGTGGAGGAATGTCGGGTAGATACGGATGTCATACCTGAAGTAAGAGGTAAAAAGATGAATTAAGGGCTGAATAAAATGGGGGTAAAACACATCTAGTTATTTCTATCAGCCTGTTTTCACTCATGAATCCTTCGAGACGGAGCTGCATGAGGAAAAGCACCAGAATTTAGTGTGTCGCCCAACATGTGGGATGGCAGTGGAAGGAGCATTAAATCTTCTGATTAGTGGGCAAACCACTTGACCAGCTCAGCCGCAGACAGTAAACACTTCATACAGCTGTATGGGCTTTTCTCAGTTAGCGGGCACAACATGACAATTAAAGAGAGCGATGGCAGGACCTGAGGCTTTAAAATGAGATTTATATGAAACAGATTTTTTTGGTGATATTTTAAATCCATTAATGCAAATTTTTCCCTTTTATGATGCCTTTTCTTTTCTGCAAAGTTGGAAATTACTTCAGACATATTTCACACTTTCTAAAACTATATGAACCATGTATGTAAAACAAGCTTTGTATTTGAATATCATCGTTTACCTTCCTCTAGGTGTAAGACACTGCAGCTCCTTGAAGATACACACAGCATCTCCAGTGGCCTGGATCACATCGGCCTTAGACAACACGTTCTGGGCAAATGCCTGAAGAAAAATATACACCCATAAATACAAATATTAATAAATAAAAACCCGCATATTTGCACTTTATATAAATAAGTGCTGCAGAAGCAGACCCTGTTTCCTCACCTCCACAGGGTCTTGTCTCTCATCAGACTGGCTGGGCGGGACGTAGAACCGGACTTCCATCAGCGAGACCTCTGTGTCGTCATTTTGGTGAAACTCCAAGGTGACCTCATTCTTCCCAGTCGCGCACTGGGAAACGTTGGACAGTGGAATTTCGAATGCTGTGTTGTCGTTAACGTCGAACGATAACAACGGCCCTGTGATGGCAAGAGAGTGAAGAAAATTAATTTTTATATCAACATCCTCATCATCACCGGGATGTTCAGAGGGATTTCTGCTGTTTAACAGAAACTTTGAAATGATAAGAATACATGTCCAAAAAATAATTACAGCAATCTGATTGACTCAGTCAACAGTTTCCCCTCATCCATACAAAACAGTCCTTTTGTGTATTTTTACCTGAGAACTTGGCTGTTCCCCAGTTCCAGCCCTTCACACACGTGTCCTTTTCCGTCAACTCCACCTTGTAGTTAGCCTTGAAAAACTCTGAAATCTTCTCAAAGTCCTGGAAGGTGACGGAGACGCGAAAATAAGAAAAAGAAGGAAGGTGAGGAGACATGTGGTGGGGCGTGAAAATGGGTCACCACCCCATTTATTAAGTGGTAAAAGACCGGGCCTCCATTTGTCAAAGCTTATAAAAACACCACCTAAGAAGAAGCAGGGACGTGGGGATAGTTCATCACAATGTAACTACTCCACTTGGAAACACAGGAGGTGAATGTAATCCATCCACGCTAACCCCCCAGCACTGACAATCAGCCCGTTTATTTATCCAACAGGCCTGCTTACTACAGGACTCATGCACAGCGACAAACACATGGCCAACGACACACACACACACTGTAAAGGTAGTACAAACACATGTGGAAGTGATTGTGGTGTGGGTGTGTGCAGAGTACAACAAGACTCTGTGGGAAAGCAAATTTATGCACCTGGATATCTGCCTGTCCTGAAGGTTATTACAGCCAATTAGAGCCCAGAAAGCCTGTATGTGTGAGTCTGTGTGTGTGTACCAGGACATTAATCAGCATGTTTGTTGACCTGGATTAAGGAACTGTTTTGATAGGAGAGCAAGGGCGGGTGGATGTGCAAATGCATGAAATCAGTTTGTACAGATTCGTGTTGCATAGCTCATTAAATCACAAATAAACATAGACACCATCTCTGAGACACACATGCACACATCCGATGTGACCGCGTCTGTTTTCTATTAGTACATTTATCAAACTTTGCACACACAGAAAAGGAAATTCTCCCACTTTGTTGACTTCTTACGGTTTGAAAGTTTTGTGTAAGTTTTTGTTTGTCATCAGGACAAACTTGGATAAATAAAGTTTCAGACAAACAACTAAACATTACACCAAGTCATTATTCTACCAGAACCGAGCCAAAATGTAGAATTTCTGTGAGTAAAAGCAGCCCATTATTAAGTGTTGCTTCAATTCACTGAGGTTTGCCTTTGTTTGTTCCCAACTCTCTTCTGGTCCCACTAAATCGTTTTAATTTGGCGAAGCTGACCACAGTGACGGGTCCTTGCAACTTCTTGATTCTTTCAAGCCACTATGCCGGACACCGACGGCTTCACATTCGAGTCTGGAAGACTACTTAGTTCGGAAAACAGAAATCTTCATGACCTGCATCATCACCATCATCATCTCTCCCTCGCTATGCTGTTCAGTTTGGCCAAACAGCTCTAGTTCAGTATCGTCTGTCTAAAAGAAAGGCCGCTTCAGCCTGGAGATGTTCACGTGAACTCGCTTTCTCCGTTTAAATAACATTTCTCAATCCTGGTCCCAGGAACTACTTCCCTGCATGGCACTGGTCCCAAGGACCAGGATTGGGAAATACTTGTTTAGATGAAAGTTTAGTGGGAATAAAGACACTGAATTCATCAGACAACATGTCAAATCAGAGACTGCTGGTAGATGTGCAAACTACACTAGTGTTACATTTACATAATATTTTTTTTTACTCGCAGTGCTGTCTGATAAGATAATCCCGATATAAAATATATCTCAATATAATTCCTTTGGTCAAGTAACCAAAGTGACAGTTTTAATTTACAGTTTCAAGTGCAAAATGCACTTTTATTCAGGATTAGAAGTGCATGTGCATTGAAATATTTGACTGAAATTAAAGTAGCTGTTTATTAAAATAATGGAAATTACTTTTCAATGACCATAACAAAAATACAGCTACGCAAAATAACAAAAGGGAGATCATTTTAATCACAACAAGCTAACATGATAGACTTCATTCTATCTAACGAGTCTCGATATATTGAAAATCTCGATATATTGCCCTAAAGGCAAACATTTAGTTTTCTACTGAACCACCATCAATATTCACCAAGTTTTTTTCTTTGTGAATACTATTATTGCTATGTATTAAAGAAAGACCAAATATTTCTTATCCAATTCACTAATTGATAGAAAAAAATATATAATGCTAAAATAATTATAGCTGGCCGCTATGATTACTCTTTATTTATTACTGCAGTGAGTAAAGGTGCATTTACTGTAGTTTTTCCACAGTTTTTGTATTGTAGCTCAGATTTGTTTCAGAAATAATGAAACCGCGTTAAAAAGAAGTCTCTCTTTACTCACATCATATTAAGACCTGATATAGACCTGATTATCATTTTCAGCGCCTTTATTGGCAGAGTTGTACCATTTTCCACTTGACTGTAAACATCACATGCAATGTTTCTATACCAATCTGATTCACGGGTTTAAGTGGCAAGGCAAGAACATTTTTTAACTTGTTAACTTTATGATATAATTATGTTTCTCAAGTGAACTCAATTATTTTCTTTAAAATATAGTCTGGAGTACAAAAACAAATGAATAAAATCAACTTTACAAGGGCTCTACCACAACAGAATTCAGCCTGATGCAAATTTAATGGTAAAATTGGGCACAAAAAGATTGAGCTCTGGGACTGGGCTTGTGACAAATGAGCTCATGGGTGTTTTCTTTGCTGCAGAAAAAAACTTCTCAGTCTGATAGAGCATTGCATTAGAATTTTTACAAATATTTTCTCCTCTAATCATTGTTTGCACCTACATGCCTAAATATCCTAAAGTCGAGATGTTAAGTTAATATGCTCAACGTTAAGTTCTATTAAAACGGCAGAAACATTTGAGCCGTCTAAAGCAGGTCACCTACATGGGCTTAGTGCCTTGCCCAAGGACACTTCGGCAAGGAATCAGGGGACAACTGCTCCTCCTCCTGACCAATAGCTCTGGACTGTTAGCCCAACACATAAAGTTACTGTGCAAATATACTTGTTTTTTTTCTTCCAACTCCAATAAAAAAATAAAAAATGAATGTCAATAAAATAAATAAAAAATATGTAAAATAAAATAAAGTTAGTTTTTTAATTCATTATTATTATTCCTATTTTATTTTACTTGCCTTTTTAGGTATTATAGCAGCAAAATGATGGTCTGGCTACTTTGTTGTTTTCTCCTAATTGAAGTTAAGAAATAAAAAACTAGTAAAAAGATTTTTTGTACATTTTTTTTTGTTTTAAGTCCCCACAATAATTGACAATATCCAAGAATCACAATTTAAATCAAATCGGCACCCGAAAAATTATATAAGAATCTAATCAGGAGGAAGTTTATCGTCCCAGCCCTAAAATAAACAATAATCTCAGCTACACAATGAAAGCCACCCACATGATATACTGTATGTAGGTCCCACTGTAACATGAGGTGGAGCATCAGACACAGGGAGAGCTGCAGAGTTTGGTTGTGGCCTCAGTGTGGAAGCATCTGGCTTTCATGGTGCATCCTTGAGACACTCGATCAGGTGAGACGTGAGAAATCTGGAGCCTAAACATTTAACCAAGCTGTGAATTTGTCCTACAACCGGATTTAGGGAGGTGGTATTATTTAAAAGATAATACATGTTTCTCCCCGCCTGGCAGAAGGTTTAGTGTTGAGGCTGTTTCTTGTAAAAGGGAGATGCCTCTCCATCCCCTTCTCCTCCTGATGACAATTACAAGTCAGCTAACAGACTCTCTGGCAGAGATTCACCGTCTTCCTCAAAGACATTTCACAGGGACAGATGAATCAAAAGAGCCTGCTCCGCACGCCAGCAGCTACAGCTTCAGCCAATTCTCGATTGCCGGCACTAACTACGGGATAATAAACAATGACATCACAGCCTGCGCACCAGGACAAGAGGATCCATCTCTCCCCCCCAGATATATATGCTGATTAACCCCAGGAGATGTTTACAAAATCCAGGTTATACCCGCTCCTCCACCCCAGTATCGCACTTGCGTGTTGACATTCCCCATACGCTCAAAAGCAGCGGGGACAGGAACATTAAAAAAAACACTCAGTCATAAAAACAAACACATCCACGTGTTTTTTTTTCTCTGCACGTCTATTTTCTGAGCCAAATTGTTTCATGGAGTGATATAAACACTGACTCAGAAGAACCGATGATTACACTGTTTATGGAACACACATGTTAGCACTGGTTTCCCTCATTAATCCCATTAAGCTTTGAGGTGAAGCGCAGACTCATTCACAGACTTTTGACAGAAACCCACACACTCAAGTGGTGGCATTTTCGCAAGATGGTAGTGTTTTTCTGTGGAAATGTCAAGCAGGGAGTGGAAGTTGTTTATAAGCGGCCTCCTATGCCTATATTACACACTCTGCCATAAACACAGGGCTGAGTAACCCAGCAGTGTGTCAGGCTGAAATATTCCAGTTTTCCTACAAGTAACATTGACGGTTAGTTCCTAGAAAGAAAGAAAAAAAGGAGAAAGAAGCTTTAAAGTAGAAACATTAGGGAGCTTCAGATAGTTTTCAGTGTTATGCTGCTTTATGAACCACACACACACAGAAAATATTTTAATCACATTGTTAAACGCAAACCTCAATGCCGATTCATAGGTGGTTTATCGCAAACTTTTAGATTAAAATTATCTCTCTATGAACAACATTTTAATCATTTTTGGTTTGAAAACGTGATTTTGTAAAAACAAATAAGCTCCTTTATCAGCTGTAATCCTGTGCGAACCAGCCATCAAAATATTTCTCAACTTAAAGATTGAAGTAATAAAATCAAATATGATAAACAAAGAAGGATGAAAGCTGAACGATTTATTTGTTAATGGGGAACAAGTCAGAGTGAATTTTAATGCGGGACGAAGCTGCTTTCTTTCTAAACACATAGGAAACACGATCTGATGGGGACTTTTAGCCATCAGGTGTTTCCCTGCTGGAACAGACAACAAGCAGGTTTACAGTCTCAGCACCAATGTATCGCGAAGGAGGAAGTGATGTTTCAACAAAAAGATGAAGTAAAGTCCTAAAATGTGTTTAATATTAAGTTTAATATTATTGTTAAATATCAAGGCAATCGACAATTTGACATTTTCTCTTAAAATTCCCTTTCCAGCATTAACAGAAGATCATGAAGTCACATCTAATCAGTAAAGAGAAGGCCGCTTGTTAAATCTGTACAAAAATCATTCAACAACTTGTGAAAACATAAAATCTGAAAACCTTCTGTTATAATTTGGTGAAAATAATGGTCATAGTACTTTGTGGACAAGTTTTAAATTGGTGCACGCTTCTTCTACTTCTTGTTTTAAGAAAATTAATAACTGATAAAATCTTGTCTCAAACAAATTGTGTTAAAGCAATGATGTGTCAACGTGCCGAGCCCTATTCTTAGAAAGGTCTGTAGCACGTTAGTGTAATGCATTTTTGTTTGTTTTTTCTCTGGATTCTTCATTAATGGACATTAACCTGAGACTATGAGCTGGGTAGGATCAGCTAGCAGCAGTTTTGCATATGCATGTTTCATTTTTAGTCTGGGTGTGCTGCAGAAACATGCTCTTACTGCAGCTGGAATGAAACAGTCGCTGCTAGTCGCTTATGAAATGATCAAGTTATAAAGGTCTGAATTAGACAGAGTCAGTTAGTTCCCAACAATGCAAATCACCAACTTTTTCCAAACTTGCACTTGTGGACATGCAGTCTAAAATGAAGAGCCAGACAGGCTTGTGCTGAACTCACTGTGTCCCTGAAGCCATCATATTTGTAGACGTGTCCCGTGCTGGTACCAAGTTTGATGCCGTGACCTAAACACACTCGCCTCCACTGAGCCAGGTTGAGATCAGTAGCCGGGATGCTGTCCACCTTCCCCGTCTTGCTGCTCTTATAAACCACATTTTGTTTGCTGAAACGCAGCCGCCCGTCATTCTGTAGTTGGGAATAAAGAAAACTTGAGTAAAAACCTTGGGATCAGAAGTTCCAAGAGCGACACAGTTCCAACTCAGAGGGAAAAAAAAGTCGGCCATTGATGAAACTTCTGTTCACAGTGAGGATAAGAATCACTATACAACTTACTTGATATTTCAAAATGACTAAACATTTGTCAGTAGTGCAACCAAAGATAAAAAGGCCTGATCATATGCTTTTCCTCAGTAAACTGTTGAATGAGTAGTTTTTTTATTTCACAACCATGTCAAAAACCACATCCCATGACCACAGAAAAAATATTAGTCTGATTAAAAAGGGGAAGAATATTGGCATGCATCACACAGAGAAAACATCTGGGTATCGGGGTAGGGACAGAGGCGGATGAAGGATTTTTTTTTACACTGATGGCACAGGAATATTCCAAAAAGACACTGCCAGGATTTACTGGGCTCAACTTGTGAGAGAGAGGTCCATTGATCACAAGACATCAATTTCACACATGGATTTGCCATCAAAATCAAGACCTGGACCCAAATCCCAAACATGCACATAGTGGTCGGACTCTCCCATCATCAATACCAGATCTTGGTGACAAATGAATACAAAATTAACCTTGTGCTGTTGCAGAAGCTTATCAAAACAATGTCACAGCAAATACGTGCCTTTACCAAAGCTAAACATAAACGTGACATTAAACATGACTATTATTATAGCTACATTAATGAGCTGCATTGTGTTAAAGGCCACCCTCTTCAAACAAATATTAAAAGTGCAAAATAAAAAAGCATAAAGAAGACACTGACCCAAGAGCCTTTGACTTCTTGGTAGATCTCGTTGAACTCCAGCGTGTCTCCCATGTTGGGTGCAGGCGATGACTAATGCTCTATAGGCAGATGAAATATCATTACTTACATTGAATACATAAATATCTATAAAATTATCATGCTGGGTGCTTCCAATGCAAATCTGAGTTCTGGAAACAACTTTTAAAAAAAAATCTGTAAAATACTAGCTCATTGGTGCTGAGCAAAAACATAATCCTCCCGCATGTATCGGCGTACATGTGAATCATACACTTTTATGGTTTACTTTTGTTTTCTGAAATTGATAAATATCACAGTTTCAACCACCAAGTTATCTTTTAAGTTACAAACAGTAAACGTGACCGGCTTAATAAGAGTAAAATTAAGACAGAGGAGTTTTCCAACGCTTGTATTAAACCTGTCGTTAAACACTGCGCCTCACAGTTTTAGTGCTATAACTATAACATCCATGCTCGGCACTCACAATAGCTAAGCTAACTTGGAGTAAGAAACGTGCGCTTCTTTTAAGTTACACGTTTTAACATAGTCTCTAGTCTAAAGTAGAACCTATGAGTAGAACACAGAAAGTACATCAGCACCGCCCGCGTGAGACGCAGTGTTCATTAAATAGAGCGCATCAGTACAGCTAGGCCGGTTGGAGAAAAGCAAGTGATGTTTAGGGTTTATTTAGCAAACAAAATGCTCCCAGTTGAGCACCGGTACACCCACTATGCCCTTTGATGGATGATATTCGTTAAATATGATCTAATTACATTAAGAAATACAATCTGAAAACTTCAAGTCTTACTGTGACTGAGATGTGCAGCTTCACCTATTTCCCGCGTGTAGCATCAGGAGCTAGCGGTACGTCACAGGAAACACTCTAGGGCGTCCGCGTGTACTTCCGGTTATCCGAATTAAGTTTTTCTTCTTTTTTCTTTAGTCATTTATAATTTTAAAAGAGAGTCAATATACAACATTGTGTGCCAAAATTAACCATGTGGGGGATAAGTAAACTATACAAATGTTCGAGTTCAATTCAGCATTAAAATGCAAAGTTGTTACGGAGTCTGCGCGGGGCAGACTTGACTGCAGTTACGACTAGTCACCACAAGGTGGCGCGCAATACATCCAATGAAGCTAAACTGAGTAAAATAGAGTTAAGATTGTTGGGTTTTATACAGTTAGATAGCATAAAATACAGCGTGCAGCGAAGAACGTCCAGTTTATCAAGAATAGTTTATTTATTTGATTTCAGTGTATTCCATCACAACCCTAGATCAAACAGACGTCTAGGTTTTAATTGCCAAAGATAGGCTACAGATATTATTTCCAAGGAAGGTTTTGGATCATATTAACCTTCTTCGCTAAAACAGTTTGCTGTACAGTTTTGCTTGGACGCTTTCATTAGATGGCAATATAGAAAGAAAATGCATTCAAGAAATGACACAAACCGAGAGACAAAACAGAGCCTTACATGTAGAGTCATTAAGGCCTTTGTCGGGTGAGACTTTGTTGGTGGGGTTTTCAAAAGATTTTTTGTGGCTTGAAGTCTGGGCTTTTTTTCTCCACGCAATTAGGCCACTTTTTTTTTTTTTAACACGCAAACATTTCGACTCAGTACATTTTGACCCGGCAATAGAGAGGATTGAATTTTTTCTTTCCTTAAAAAAGAAATCCAGCAGAGAGACTCAGGACTAATACTCATGCAAACGAGTGACAGATCAGATCAGTGGGCCATAATCTCATTTGCAAAATAGAAATTAGGAGAAAAGGATCAAAAGCCTCGGGGCAGACAAAAACAGTTGTTTCCGGCCTTATACAGTAGCCTAGGTTACAATACCAGTTTGGGCGGACTTTCCCCATTAAATACGATGGAAAACTACATCCAAACTGGTACTGTTCACATATAGCAGAAGCTGCCAAATCTTGTGTAACACTTTTTAAAAAAAATCATAATTAACTTCTAACTCTATTAGGATTTTTACTCCATTTTTTATCGAGAGTTTGAGAAATGAATAAAGGAAAACAATATTCTGAAAATTTCTGAAATCCCCCCTTCTTCTTAAAGCAGGTAATTTCTTGTTTCCTGGCCCATTAGATTGCCAAGTCCTCCTGACCTGTAGTGACCTGATCCTGTCGGACTTTTTTTACCTTATTAAAGTGAAACAGATTAAAGATCAAACGGCTGCAGTCAGATCGAGTTGGCGGGGATGAGGAGGAGATAAGAGACAGAAATGAGTTGTGACAAGTCCCGTGGTTCAGCTGCTCTGTCAGGTTGAGCCGCGATGCGTCAACCCGGTGAATCACCCTCACCGAGGAGGAGGATAACGCAGGCAAGAAGAGGAGACAGGGATGAAAAGGAGGGAGGAAAACGGGAGAAAAAAGGAGGAGGCGGAGGTAGCCTACAAAAAGGCTCCGCGGTCATTCAGCGTGTCACAGAGACCACACAAGTCAGCGGACCGGCTATATTCAAACATTGTCCTGGGAAAAGGTTGGTCTCATGTATATTTTTGTAATTTCTTTTCTTTTAGACAAAGTTTCCCTTTAAAGGAGCGACTCAGGGCATCACCATCTCCGACACCTTCCACAGAGCTGAGATTTAATACGTGATGAAAAGTTTTCCTCTCTGATGCAAGAGTGATCTGAGCCGAATAAAAGGAGAAGATGAGAGGTAAGACCACGAGTTTAATACTTTTTATGGAATTAAGAAAAAAACCTTCCTGTCTTTACCAGTTAGAACAGAAAAAAATGGCAGATTGTTCTTGTTGTGAATAATAAAAGTTGAGGAATGTAGTTAGCCATAAAGTTGAATTTAATCGAATCAAGTGCCTTTAAATGTCCAACATAGTTATGTTAAGCTTTTTTTTTTTGTACAAAAAAGAGTCAAAACAAATTAATCAAATAGGACTAATAAATGCTCCAGTGATCAATTTTAGAGTGTTATTGCTCTTTGTAGTTTAAATTGTGCTGTCAATATATAATTTTTCAAATAGAAGTGAGAAAAAATGTGGATATAGTGGCTCGAAATGAATATAAAACAGAAAAGATGCATAAAATATAGACCTATGAATTAAAAGTTGTTAGTTTGACAATTTTAACCAACTTTTTGAGTAATTTCTTATTTTTTCAGATATTAAAACTAGAAGTGTCAGAGGAAAAAAGCTTAAAGAGAGAGTAATGGCAGGAAAAATATTGAGTGTGCGTGTGACAAGGGTTGATGGGGTCAGAGCGAGCTAAAGCCCCCTGTCTAGTTAGCTGCCACTGATACGAGAAAGTACATGATTCACGTTAGTCAGGGTGTGAGAGGACACACACACTCCCCCCCCCCCCGGATGGTCGGTGCGGCTGCTGCTCCTTGTCTACGACAGGATGGAAAAGGAGGTGAAAGAAGGAGGGTAGGACAGCTTTCTCCTCTTCCTCTCATACCGTCCCATAGGTGGGCAGCAATCAGCAAATTTAGTGTAATTTTATAAAGATAATAAATAGAAGGCTGAGCTGCTCCCTTTGACACCCAGAGCAAATAAATATACAGAGAGCTCAGCTGTTGAGGAACATGTCGCCTTTGACACACAGACACACACACTCACAAAGAACATTTATCTCTGCAGGTACAAAAGCATAGACGTCTGTTTTCCTCATAAATGACTTTAGATACACACAACCCTTCCCCTGCCTCTGTTTCTGCTGCTAGAGAAAGAGTGTTATTGCAGGGAGACTTGCATTTGTGTTGGTGTTTCAGATAAAAAAGCTTTAGTGTGTGCTGGATCAGAGACTCAGAGCTCAGACGCGTCGGCCAATCAGAGGAAACAAAGGGAAAAGAGGAGGGGATGTGGACAAAAGAGGATAAAGTGAACATATTTGATTCACTCCTCAATTCTTCATAGT
>JAVQJG010081636.1:0-50079 GCA_036024015.1 Craterocephalus amniculus | reverse complement strand
AGCTGCACCGACTCATGTGTGACCCCCCCCTCCCCCTCTGATAGATCAAAGCCAAACTGTGTGTGACGCATTACCGGCATGGTCTCTGTAGACTGTAGGGACATTTTGTAAAGGTTTATATGATCCAGCTGCCCTTCCTCCAATACGTTGTTGTTAAATTTGGGTGACACATCAAGACTACTGATGATGGTCCAAGTTTTTTCGATTTGTTAACTTGAAATATTTTATGCATTCTTTTTACAAGTGAGTTAAATTGGAAGTACGGTTCTTTTCCAGCCATGACCTGTTGTGTGTTTAATAGTTTTGCACAATGTTGTTTTAATTTGTATTTGGTTGATGGTTGAAAAAAGACTATTAAAAACTCCAGACACAGTTGCTGTAATAAAATGGTATTGGTTTATTGCATTTTGTGCTGACAAATCTATAAAATGGAACGGGAATTGCCTGAAGCCATAGATAAGCATTTGAAATGTAAGATAAAACTACTTTTTTCCTCTTTTCAATGTACCATGAATCACAATAGAGAATAATACATGTCTTTTATTTTAGAATATTTAACTTACACTGACACAGAAAATAAACACCTCCACACTAACTATTTGATTTATTTACACTTAGCCCCCTTCCGCCCTTGTCAACAACCACCCCCAGCCCCCCAGCAGTTACAAGTGCACATGTACACACACACACACTCCCACATAACTAAAAGTTTCACACTACAGCGTCACCATAAGACTGGGTACAGTATTAAGGAAAAACAATCAGACATTTTCATATTGAAATTTGTTATGTGCTGAATGCATCGTCTACATCCGTTACAGTTTTCAAGCATCCATACAAAATGTTCCAGTGAGTTAGAAGCAGGTGTCCCTCTGCAGGGAAGTGCTGCTTGTGAACTTTTTAAAGCTTTAAGCATTGAAGGAAATTAGACTTTGACACATTTTACTAAAGCATTTTTAAATCTGTTTTCTTCCCACAGAGAAGGCATTTCCCAGAACATCTATCCTATCCTTAACAGGTTTTTACATTTTACTCAAGATACTTGTATTTGATCAGAACAACAGGAAGGCATTAAACAACGGGCCATTATGGTCGGGCGGCTGATGCACCTTTCAAGCAACTTTTCACAGTTTTCCTCTGAACTCTACTCGCGTAATGTTTATTTTCTGGAAGTTTTTAATAACTGCTACAAATTTTAAGCAGACCTTTCCTTGTCTGCATCTAATTCACTGGAGCACTCATTTTCACACCAAACTGATAAATACTTTGGTAATCATTTTATCTGCAGATAATTGACACAATACCTCGTCAACAGATTTACCTTAAAAAATAGAAATTTTTGTTCTATTATATTCATCTTTGATACGATAGGCCAGTCCTAAGGAAAGAGAAAAGTAGAATAGCAGAAATCAAATAGTAGACTGATATAAACAAAATACTTTTTCTATCACAAACACTCAATATATTTCAGCACACCCTGTTCAGGATAGTTGCATGCATGCACTGAGTTACACAACATAACTGGATCGGGGCTCTGATCGAACTCTTCAGACAGCCACTTGACTTTTTCTCATCTGACTCCCAGAGAGACGGACTGTGTGAAAACATTAAGTGCAGCTGCAGCATTAATGTTGGTCTGATGCCACTGTGCTCTACCGAAGGGTTTGCTCTTGTCTCGGTTGCTGGCTGCTGGCCCCTTCTGCAATTATCTTGGATTTGTTAGTTTTTCTCTCGACTGATGTTTTAACAAAAACCTCCTCAACCCGGTAACAGATGTGTTTCAGAGCCCTTAATATCCATTTAAGGATGGAGACTGAGTGATGATCACCGGCAGGTTTGTCTCATGCTACAGTTGTGCAGGCGAAGGATCTGATCTAAGTCATGGATCAGTTTGGGGTAGGAGAGGGGGAGAAAGAGGGACATGCTGGTTTCTAAAGTCGACTGTCTTTTGTCGTTCGAGCAGAGCCAGTACCAGAACTGGAAGCGCAAGTTTTATATTCTTTGATCATTTTTCAGAAATATACTGCTGTCACATTTAAAATACAGAGCTGGGGTAGGATTTTTGTGGCTGGGATGGGGGAGACCAGGGGGTTTGGGGCAGATGGGGTGAGGAGGGGGGAAGGAGAAGCATATCTGAGAGGGTTCACCTCACAGACTTGAGTGATAAGCACAAAAAATTTAAGTTATTATTTTTCTTTTAAATTATTTTGGCTACAGAATAAAAAAGGAGTGTGATGCATGCTTAAATGTTCAAAAGATAAAATCAGCAGGTAGTTCTCTGATGATAGAAAGGAATATTGAAGCCAAAACTAGCTGTAATACACTGTGTTGCCACCAGAGGTCGCTGTGCGCCAGTCTGACCCCTCCACTGCTGCAGACTGCCACACAGCTTTTCCTGTGTGCCGCTTCAGCCACGTTTCAACACTTTACATCTTTCAAGTGAAGAAAAGAGGTAACCCCTGACATCTGTTGTTGATATAAAACTGAAATAATGAGAAAAGAAATGTGAGAACAATATTGCACATGATCTTACAAAACTCCAAGACTTTGTCCACAGTGATCGAACAGTGTACAACAAAAGACAACACTAGTAGGTTACAGTGTCTCTGACTTAAGTGATATATATATATCTACAAAAATGAAATGACCCTTCTTAAGGCCCATCTATTTGCAAACTCAAGATTTCCTATTACATTACAGAAGACTAATTGAGCAAGATTGAAATATAACAAGTAACAATAGTGAACTCATACTTTTTCTCTTTTTTTTTGTTGCAAAAGACTACTTTTCAAGGTCTGGCCGATGTCTCCAACAGACGCTGCTGAAAATGTTTTAGCCGATTGAGGGCGACCGACCTCCTTACCCCGTGCTGCACCTTGAACATGTAAGTCGTTAATATAGAAACCACTAAAACAAATACTGCGACATAGTACCATGCAAACAGCAATTATAAAACATTAATAATTCAATAAAGAAATTCATTTCCAATAAACGTCTCCAATAAACATGAGATATCTTTTCTTTTGAATACATTTAAAAGGCTCAGATGATGCAGGCGATGTTGTAGAGACAATCCTAAAATGCGACAGCTTCTTCAAAAACGGCTGCGAGTGACTTCTTTGTCAGTGTCGAGCGTGTTAAAATAAAACAAAAAATCGCCATGACTCGGCACCCTAGCGTCGTTAAAAACTAGGTGTGGCTCCTTGGGAAGTATCACAAATGTCGAAGGTAGTTTTCCAAACAGTAGCATGCTTATCAAATCCATCAGAAAGACTTTTTTTTTTGATAACCCCTTTCTCTAAATGCACGGCAGAAATGAAAGTTCTGTGACCTTAAAGTCGCCTCTGAAGTTGTGGGATTAAAGATAGTGATGAGAGCATTTAAAAAGAGAGAGAAAAGGGTGGAGGATTTGCCCTCAGTTGTAATATTGCATCACGATAGTATAGATTTCTAGTAAAACAGAAAGCTAACCCTGTCATAAGTTCACTGGCCAAATGTATACAGGTACAGCCTCACCCCTGTTAAACACCACCACTGATATGTATGTCTATACCCTTTTTCGCTTCAGTGTTGATTCAGTCATATCTATTTACAGTACAAATAAATCTATAGATACTAGCAGCATTCACAACGTATGATCAGACATTCAAGCAACACTAAAAACATTAAATAGTTCTTAAATAGCTCTAGAAACTAATCTGTTTAGCTTCCCTATATTGTATATACTGTGTATATATTTGTATTTATATGTATACTTCTACTACAAGTGCAAATGACCAAAAATAGTTTCTTTGAGAAAAGAAACAGGAGTAGTCAAAGTAAAGTGACAGCTGTCCTTGGTCAGAGTGAGATGATTCTGGATTGTAAAAGACTTACGAAATCTACATATACAAAATATATGTGTTAAAAAAATAAATAACATGACAACGTGGGTTGGGATTTTAGCTATTGCACATTCCTTCCAAGATGCACTTTTTCAATCCTAAATGTGATTTTGCTAACAAATCATTCGGTTGGGGGAAACACGTGGCTCAAATCTTCACCGATGTAAAGGATATAAAATCTGACCGGAGAATCTACTGCATAGAGTTCCTTCTCGTGGACGAAGTGAGATTAGTAGCTACAGAAGCTGCTGTCCTCCGTTTACTTAGGCCTCTGCAAACAAACAGCTGATGGATGCTGAGCGGATGGAATACGCCTTGCTGATCATCCATCCTTCACTCGTTTGAGGGCTGCTTTTCCAGCTGCGTCGTCGCTATTCTAGTTTCACAAAGACACTTCGTGTAACTTTTCTTTTCATTAGCACGTTTTGCTTTCTCAATTGATAGAATTTTGTTTACTATTTCTTTTTGAAAAATACTTTGATTTGGCACATTGAACCTATCTAAATTTGGCAAAAACAACAATATATAGCTTTGATTTACAATCAACATGACATAGAACTATTTTCATTAATAATGCAGAACATCCGTCTATAAACATAAATACTTATTTGTTCTCTAGATGAAAAAATAACATTTAATTTCTTTTCAAAATGAACTTGATGATGCCATAAAGATTTTGTGTGTTGCACAGTGGTGAACAGTGCATGTGCAGTGCTTTGTTGAGCTTACATTTGAGGGTTACCATATGAAAGGGACCTATGCCATCTAATAAATAAATACAATAAATAAATAAATGAATATATTTTTTAAAAAGAGCTTTTTTTCCCTCAGAGTGAAGGAACCTTTTCTCTCCTCTAGAAGCTTTTTAGTTTGTCACAAAAATACTACACTCATACTGAACAATGCGTCAGAGCTTGTACATTATTTACAGTGAATCACACGAGGGTGGAGGGATGCTGGCGATGATGACCTCCTCGGTGAGGGTGGGGGTGGGGGGCTTTGTAACGTCTCCCCACTCTGCTGTCACAACAGGTTTCTGCTAGGAAACTATTCACAGTTTAAATACGTGTCAATCTCAACAAACTAAGCTAGCCTTGTCATTTTTTTTCCTTTTTTTGGCACTAACCGTGGCCACAGGGGATAAACAGCCACTAAGAAATGAGTGGAAACGAGGGTGGATGGTAACACAGTGATGTCAGTACCACAACCAGTGGAGTAGAAACACACAAGTTGTAAGGTAGTCATGCTAAAGAGTGATCAGGTTAAAGATAGTACTTCTAGGTCGGACCCGCGTTTCGGTCTCCTTCATATGTGTGAATTTCACAGTTCTTACGTAATAGCTGTACTCTCCTCCTTCCTCCAGCTTTCTCCGGGACGGCAGAGTCTTTAGCCTTGAACGATAATCCACATCAGAGACGACAGGCTGCGGGAAGTGTCCGATCACCATGAGGGAGCTTAACAGACAGTCCTACACGGCGCTCAGTCAGCTGGCTCTCCTTTGTTCCACATCTATGCCACACTCGTGCTCGGAAATAAAAAGACAGACGCATGCATGTGCGCTCGCACCTCAGCTAACAACCCGCCCCCGCCAACACCTCCTCCTAACCGTGTATGAGGATACTATAGAACATCAAAGACTAGCAGAGGAAAGGAGCAAATTTAGCTTTTCATTGAGACTAGAGGTTGCAGTAGTACAAGCAGATTATTGAACTAGAGTTAAAGGTTTCTTCTGCCTGCTGGGGATGGAGCTGAGGGAGAGGTGCTGAAGCTGAGCTGGGCTATTGCTTGGGTGTGAGAGGACTATCTCACAGAAATGAAAAGAACCTGATAATGAAGCAACACTGATAAAAGGATGGGAGTACAGCTGACAGAGGAGCAGGGGTTAGGGAGGGGTGGGAGAGGAGGAGGGGGGCTGCTCTTTCAGGAGTAGATGGTGATGACCTCACGCCCGCCGCCGCGGACCAGCAGGACCCGGTTCAGGCCTTCAGTGAGAACCTCCAGGAACTCCATGTCTGTGAGAGGAAGGTTAAAGAAACTATACGATCCATCCATCCATCCATCCATCCATCCATCCATCCATCCATCCATCCATCCATCCATCCATCCATCCATTCATTCATTCATTCATCCTTTCCCACCTTAACCACCATCATGTTTCATTTTAGAACGACCATACTTTGTTGGCAAGATGGAGCCGGTGGAGGTAACTGTGGGTGGTCCGGTCACCCTGAAATGCCAGATTGCAGGGACTCCTGATATCTCTGTAGCTTGGTTTAGGTCGGGTGCAAAGCTGCGCAAGTCAGCCATGTGCGCCATGGACTTCACAAAAGGGGTTGCCTCGTTGAAACTGACCAAGGCAACCAAGTTCGATGGCGGTGAATACACCTGCAAGGCCGAGAACCGGATTGGTTCAGCCTCTGCCAACTGCAACCTGACAGTGAAAGGTGATGCAACACAAACCCAGAGTAGAGTCTTGTGATAGATGTAGCTTCCCCTCATATTCTTTGTGCTATTCAGTCCATCATAAATACTAAACCTTGAGGTATCTTGCATGAACCAGTTTTTAAAACCATAACTGCTTCTCTCAGAACCCGTGAGGTTCATCACGAAGCTGGAAGACAGGACTTTCATAGTTGGTCAGCCGCTGCGGCTAATCTGCACGTACACTGGGAGCCAGAGAGTCTTTGTGACGTGGAAAAAAGACAGCAAGCTGATCTGGGCGTCTTATCAGTACAACGTCAAAACTACGGACTCCATCTGCATTCTGGAGGTGCTCAACAGCGACCGTCCAGAAGCAGCTGGAACGTACACCTGTGAGATATCCAATGGAGTCGGAAGTGACGTTTGCCATGCTCGTGTCAGCCTAGGTAATGTCTCAACCAATAAAACACTATCTGTGTCACCAGCAGCGGCACTTCGTTGCCAATTCTTATCTTTAATAACCACACTATATCCCAGCTAAGTTACCCACCTGCTAGCATAACATGCTACATTTAGCTAACCCCTCCATTGCTTCTCAGAACCAGTTCGCTTCCTGAACAAGCTGCAGGACATGTATTTCCGACTGCGCGAGCCTTTGATCCTGAAGTGCACATACACTGGGAGCCAGAGAGTAAACGTGACCTGGAAGAAGGATGGCAAACTCATCTGGGCATCCTATAAATACAACGTCAAGACCAGCTATGACACCTGTATCCTGGAGGTCCTGAACAGTGATCGAGAAGAAGCCGTTGGAAAATACACATGTGAAATTTCCAACACTGCTGGAAGTGACGTTTGCCATGCTAACGTTAAACTAGGTAAACCACATTGCTTGCTCACCTCCATCTCACACTTCAAAGTTAACATTCATCTCCATGCTAATCCTTATATAAGCTGTTTGTTTCAGACTAACTAGCAACATTGCTAACATTCCACTGCTAACCCATCTCTTAGAACCTGTCCGCTTTGTGAGGAAACTGAGAAGCACCTTCTATAAACTTGGCCGTCCTTTGACGCTTGAGTGCACGTTCACCGGTAGCCAGAGGATCTACGTCAGCTGGATGAAGGATGGAAAACCCATCTGGGCCTCATACAAATACAATGTTAGAACCACCAACTTCTCCAGCACCCTGGAAGTTCTCAACAGTGACAGACGTGAAGCTGTCGGGAAATACTCCTGTGAGATTTCCAATTCAGAGGGAACCGATATCTGCCATGCTATGGTCAAGATAGGTAATCCTACCCATCAGTTCTTCTCAGTCCCCATTAGTCCAATCACATTCATGTTCATTTGCTTGCTGTGATATAAGGCGACTAACAACCACGTTACCTCTGTAGAACCTGTGAGATTTATCAAAGAGCTGGAGAACACCACCTTCAGGCTCGGCCAGCCGCTGACGCTGTACTGTGGATACAGCGCTAGCCCCAGGGTTTATGTGAGCTGGTGGAAGGATGGGAAACCCATCTGGGCATCCTATAAGTACAATGTCAAGACCACAGACGACTCCAGTGTCTTGGAGGTCCTGAACAGCGACCGTCTAGAGGCAGCAGGAAGATACTCCTGCGAAGTCTCTAACTCTGAGAACACTGCTATCTGCTATGCCCAGGTCACCCTAGGTAAAACCCAAGAACCAGCGAGGCTCATGGTTTTCAGCTTTTATCATGAAATAGGACCATGGTCTTCAGGAAAAGTCAAACCTACATTCAGATTGCACAGACTCAGAATTTATTCTAAACCTAAAACACAGAATTAAAAACTGGTTCCTCATCAGGGTCCTGATGTAGAAGCACCTCCATCAGCAGGAGGGAGCAGTCATGTTTTCTACATGATGTCATCACTTTCCTTCACGGTAGTGAAGGACTTCAGGTTATTTAGGTCCCACCATAGGATGAAGTCGGGACTCTGACATAGCTAGATGTATCCCAGGAAGAGGTCTGGACTCTCGACTAGATTTATCCCAGGATGAGGTCTGGACTCTGACTGGACTGGTTTTATCTGGACTGGGTTAGGATTAGGTGGAGGCATAGGACATTCTGCTTCCTCAGTTTTTGCTTTCTTTGCAAACTGAGTGAAAACCTGGTTTTGGTCCTGTGGTCATTAGACATAGAAAAAGCTGAAAGAAATGAGCCTCATCCATAGTTTTATCATGACTCACTAACTCCATCTAACAGCTGATCCTTGCCTCCTGTAGAACCCGTTCGCTTTGTGAAAAAACTGGAGGATGTGACCTTTAGGGTCGGCCATCCTCTGCAGCTTCAGGTCACGTACACTGGGAGCCCGCATGTGTACGTGAGCTGGAAGAAGGACGGTAAACCCATCTGGGCCTCCTATAAGTACAACGCCAAGACCACAGACCGCTCCTGTGTCCTGGAGGTCCTCAACAGCGACAGAGAGGAGGCTGCTGGGAAATATTCTTGTGAAATATTTAATCCCTGCAGCTCTGCAAGCTGTCACGCTCATGTCAGACTGGGTAAATGCTCATTCACTGATTGGCTAACCGGTTAGGTCACATGACATAACTAACACCACTCCCGCTTCTCTCAGAGCCCCTGCGCTTTGTGAAAAAGCTACAAGACACGTCATACAAGCTGGGCGATCCACTAACCCTGACGTGCACGTTCACTGGCAGTCAGAGAATCCATGTGAGCTGGACAAAGGACAGCAAGCCCATCTGGGCTTCGTACGAATACAACGTCAGGACCACCGACTCCTCGTGCACGCTGGAGGTGCTGAACAGTGACAGAGAAGAAGCAGCTGGGGTCTACGCTTGCCACATTTCCAATGCCGAGGGCTCAACTGTCTGTGATGCTTATGTCATTTGTAAAACAACTAAAAAAGGTACAACCTCATTTCACAGTGACTCGCTTGGTTCCACCGGCTTTTGTTGCACAAACTTCAAAAAACACTTCTCCTTCTTTGTTTCCAACAAAGGAAGCCAGACTTTACTGGTCTGTACATAAAAGTGGTGGATGAAAAGGAAGTGATAGTTATGTCATGCAAACTTTGAGGCCCTTTGATCTGGTGGCCGATCAATATTTCTTCTGTCTGGTTGAAAGCAGTTAACACAAAGAGACCAATCCGTGTGTGATTGCATGGAGGAAGATCTGATTGATAGGAACAGCTGATACATGTCGACTGGTTCAGAACCAGAAGATTTGATTGAATATCTTCATTAACTCGTTTCGAGCTTTTCAACCGTTGAGACGCTTGATGGAGACTCCACCACACCTCCAAGGTAGAAACGTGGTATTGATGCTGTTGTTAAGAGTGCAGCTTTAGAGTATCAGCTGCTGGTCCTTGGGGTGGGGTGGGGGAGGGCTTTTCTTGGCTCCCCCGTACTTCCAACCATGTAAACGTGCTCATTTGCTCCTGTTGATCAGAATATGGGGAGGATTAACGCCCCCAGTAGGATAAACTGCGGTGGAGTTCATTCTGATTGGCTTAAAAGTTCTCTGTGGAAGCCAGTGGGCATCCAATGGGTGGGGGGGTGGGGGGGGGTCGGGGGGGTGGGGGGGGCTGACCCAATGGGTGCTGTGATAGAAAAGATGGATCTTTCTTTGACACCACATCAGATCTCATCCTCGGTTCATGTCTTCATCAAATGGAGTAGTTTGTCCAACAGAAGCCGGAGAAGCAACATAGACCAGTTTAGTATCTGACTCTAACCCATGCTGGCTAACCATCACCTCTGCTTCTAACCATCATCACTGGTTCTCACAGAGCCCCCCCGCTTCATCAGGAAGCTGGAAAACACCACGTTCAGGGTGGGCGACCGGCTGGCGCTTAGAGTCGCCTTCATCGGTAGCCCGAGGCTGAGTGTGAGCTGGAGGAAGGACGGGAGGGTGATCTGGGCCTCTTATCAGTACAACGTCCAGACCACGGACTGCAGCTGTGTTCTGGAGGTTCTGAACAGTGACCGAGAGGAAGCTTGCGGGAGATACTCGTGTGAAATCTCCAACTCTGAAGGCTCAGATAGCTGCCATGCTTATGTGAAGCTAGGTAATGTTACCTTGCATGAACCATTCACAATAATCCCACTCACATAGCTTTGCTCCAACAACTCCATCCTTTCATTCCATGTTCCACTCACACATTAAAGATCTGCAGCCTCATTCTGTAGCTGTGGTCCTCAGCATGTCCACATCACCACCTCCTCACTCTTACTCCAACGTTGCTTCTCTCAGAACCTGTGCGGTTTGTCAAGAAGCTAGCGGATGTGGCCCATGAACTGGGCAAACCTCTGCGGCTGGAGTGCACCTACACCGGCAGCCAGAGGGCGCATGTGACCTGGAAGAAGGATGACAAGCTGATCTGGGCTTCGTACCTGTACAACGTGAAAACCACCAACTCTTCGTGCGTTCTGGAGGTCCTGAACAGTGACAGAGCTGCGGCGGCCGGAAAATACACGTGTGAAATTTCCAATGCTGAAGGAACTGACACCTGTCACGCTCATGTTAAAATAGGTAACAAACTAACCGCCTCACCTCACCTTACCTCACCTCACCATCATCCCATAGTAGCTCACCGGCACTGAGCTGGTTTCTCTGGTTATCAGTAGGAAGTCCTGGATTATGTAATGGATGAGTTTCAGTCTGGTTGTTCTGGTTTTATTCTGGTATGAGGAGACTGTAAAAGTTGTCTTTCATGTTGCTGGGTCAGAAGCATACCTATTGGGTATGTTGGGGAAATTTGATGCTGTTGGCCGAACTGTGCTGCTTCCTCTGCTGCTGTGGCTAAGGCCCAGAGGCCTGGTGAAGGACGCTCACATTATCTCATGTGTTCCAACATTGCCTGATTTCCTTCATTTTCTTCCTCACAAACAGATCGCAAAGTTCCCCCAACTTTCACCAAGAAGCCTTCTGAGTCCATGACGGACTCGGTAGGTAAGACGGTTAAGATGGAGGGGCGGGTGTCAGGCTCCCTGCCTCTGACCATCTGCTGGTACAAGGATGAAAAGGAGATCTATCCATCAGACAAATATGACGTCAGCTTCAAGAACAACATGGCGATGTTGTGCATCAGAGGCTCCAGCGTCTCTGATAGTGGCATTTACACCTGCAATGCCTCCAATGAAGCAGGGAAAGCCTCGTGTCAAGTCTCCCTCTCAGTTTCAGGTAGGACAGAATCCCCATCTAAGGCCAGCTGGGCCTCATGTCAGAGGTTTCACATGAATACTCCATTAGGGACGTGAATGTTTCTGATAACTTCTGTAAATTATTCTGTTAACTGTTTCTGGTAATCCTCTTCCTCAGAAACTGGACAGCCTCCTAAATTTGACGTCCCTCTGAAACCTGTGACGTTGAACGAGGGAGAGAAGCTCAACCTCCAATGCCACGTCAGAGGCTCACCTCCATTTACCATCCAGTGGATGAAGGACAGGAGGGAGCTCATGTCCGATTCCAGCACCAAAATCACGTTTGCTCATGGGACCGCCAGCCTGGAGGTCAGTGCTGTGTCAAAGTCCGATGCTGGAGATTACCTTTGCAAGGCCAGCAACGCTACAGGGTCTGACTTCTGCAAGGCCAAGGTCACTGTGAAAGGTATAGATCTGTCCACCACTACTGATCCATTGTTTCATCCACCCATTCACCCACCCATCCATCCATCCACCAATCCACCCACTCATCCATCCACGCATCCAACCATCCATCCATCCGTCCATCCACCCATCCATCTGTCCATCCACCCGATTGCAACTCTATGGTCATTCTGATCCTTATCAGTATGAACATTACAATCTCCTGTTATAGATAAGCAATCAGAGTCCACACAGATTACTGACAGTAGTTCAGAAAAGTCTTCAAAAAAAGCTTGGACAGAGTTTTTAGTTGGGCGCTAATATGTTAATGAACAGCACACAGCCGGCAGATTGGAAGAATTTTTTTAAGTGCAGTACCCTGAAGAACTCAATGCCTCGCTCTGGTGTGTGAGGAATACTCATGAACATTTACATTTATATTTACGATTTACATGAATCTACAGGAATCTATCAAATAAACCAACGTGATGTGATTCCTGTAATCCATGCTGGGATCAGTGATATCAGACTGCAAATCAGATGATGGTGTCTGTTATCTGAGATCATTGGAAACCTTTGCCAGTTCTGGTTCTGTGAACCCATCTGAGGCATTTTCATACTGATAATTTCTTTGTAAATGGGCTGATAGTTCGAAGTTGTATTTAGGTCCATCATCAATTAACTGTCCTGGGTGAGGAGTAAAGGTTTAACCACAGCTACTTTTACATCCAGGGGTACACATGCTATTGATCATATCTAATAAGCTAATCAACTGATTAACTAACTTTATATCATACAATAAATATGACAAGCTAATCTGATAATAAACCATCACTCATTTGACAGTCCCACAGTTTGTTAGTTAGCAATAGCAACATGTGATTCAAGAGTATCAATCATGACTTCATTTGCATGGATTATTTTGTTACTGATGGTCTACTGACTCTACCATTTATTTGTAGATAAAGTAGCCCAGGCCACGCCCCCCGAGGCCGTCCCGGCTGCAGCACCAATCAAAAGGCTCGATAACCTGTTCTTCATCGAGGAACTCAGAAACATTTCTATCTCTGAGAGTAAGGACCCGTCCTCACCATGCTTCATGTTTCCATCTGCAGCTGCATTTTGCGTGATCTTCTTGCTTTCTGTTTGCAGAGGGTACAGCTACCTTCATAGCCAAGATCGGAGGCGACCCCATCCCCAGTGTGAAGTGGATGAAGGGAAAATGGAGGCAGATCACCGCCGGTGGTCGTATCTCCATTGAGCACAAAGGCCAGGATGCCAAACTGGAGATCAGAGAGGTGACCAAGTCCGACTCGGGTCTCTACAGGTGCGTTGCCACCAACAAGCATGGAGAGATCGAGTGTGGAGCTGAGATCGAGGTCACCAAGAAGGAGGAGGTGGAAGGAATCGGAGACATCAGGACGAAGCTGAAGAAGTAAGGCATAGCTAATGGTTGGTGAATGCTGGTGCAAAGACGTCTCTGACTGTGTCTCTCGTTTTTGTTAGGACTCCATCCAAACAGAAGAGTCCCAAGAAGGAAGGAGACATTGACATAGTGGCGCTGCTCAGAGGTCACGACCCCAAAGACTATGAGAGGATCCTGCGTGAGCATGGTATCCATGACTATCGAGCGATCCTGCAGGCCATGGAGTTCCTGAAGAGGGAGAGGGAGATGGAGACAGGCAAAGCGGTACGATGGATGGCTTGGTAACAAAGGAGTTTTCTAGGTGGTCCCTGTCCAACAGGTGTCTATATCTAACCCCGACATGGATCCGGTGGTTTCTGTTCAGGTGGAGGCGGTTTCCTCTACCACATGAACCTGCTGGCTCACCAAGGTTGGCGTTAGGATTAGGGGGTTAGGATTTGCTGGTTGTGTTTTGGATGGAAAGTGGAGGCAGTCTGATGAAGCAGGATGCTGCAGGTCTTTAAGTGCCACCATCTGTTCTGCTGCAGGAGGTGGAACATGGTGGTCGGGTGGAAGAGGAAGACATGGCCCGATTGATCCAGAGTCTGGAGGGACGCGCCAGTGCTGAGGTAAAAACTCACCTTTGGATCCCTGGAATCCCTGTTATCCCTGGTCACATGGTGTCCTTGTCAGTTGGTGTCTGGGTCACGTGACCAAGTGTTTTCTTCCCTAGCCTGTCTCTGTGCTGGAGGACATCAGCGATCAGACCATCAGTGAGAACCAGACTGCCACTTTTGAATGCCGCATCAAGATCAACTACCCAGAGATCTATCTTACCTGGTACAAAGGAACGCAGAAACTGGACAACAGTGACAAGTTTGACATCAGCAGCAAGGGAGACCGCCACTGCCTGAAGATTAAGAACTGTCAGACCAAAGATCAGGGCAACTACCGGGTGGTGTGCGGTCCTCACATCTCCAACGCCAAGCTCACCGTCACAGGTAAGATATGGATGGACACGGTCCTCCTGCTGGACTTCCACGTGTCTTTTTCACGTGTCAGGACAGGTGAGCAGAACCAGTCCGATCTAATCCCGCTCAGACTGACCTCTTTGGACCTGCGGGTCCGTCTTCTGTTGCTTTCAATGTGTTCTCTTCTGTCTTTGACGTGAAACTTTAGTCCAAACCAGGAAAAACAGGTAGTGACCCAGATATTTACACGTTGACTGTGGTTGTCTTTTAGCAGACCAAATTCAGTTCACTAAACGCATCCAAAGCATCGAGGTCAATGAACGCCACTCCGCCACCTTCGAATGTGAGTTGTCCTTCGACAACGCCACTGTCACATGGTACAAAGACACATGGGAGCTTAAAGAAAGCCCGAAATATAACTTCAGGACAGAGGGTCGGCGGCACTTTATGACAATCTGCAACGTCACGGCGGAAGACGAAGGTTGGTGTCCGCTGTTCTTAGCTCGTCTTAGATAAGACGGCCTGAGCGACAAGAGATTAATGTTGATGTATCCACCTGTCAGGCGTTTACTCCGTCATCGCTCGTCTGGAGCCAATGGGCGAAGCTTGCAGCACAGCCGAGCTCTACCTTTCAGGCAGAGGTCCGTACATTACATGAGACCTAGCATGTAGGCTAGCACTCACCAGCAGTTTCTGTTTAACACCTGTCTGCCTGTCCCTCCACAGAGATTGGGTTAGGAAGGGTTCCTCAGGGTAAGTATTTAATTGCTGTCAGGTTTACCACAAATTCTTCAGAGCAGAAACTATCTTGACCATCAGACTGGGCTACTTTTTAAAATCTGTTCCAGTCATTACTGACATCCTTGTGGTCGCCTTTCTAGACGTCCCAGACTTGTCGGTTCGAGTCCCAGCAGCAACCTCCATGGTGGTCAGCAGAGGTGAGTCTGGGACTCTTAGAACCGAACTCTAGCATTCATTTCCATAGCAGCACTCCACATCTCTCACAGACGTTTTTTCTCTCTGCAAAAAGATTCGTCAGAGTTTTATCAGTACGAGCAGCGAACGGAAGTAAAAGGTACCTCAACTGTGAGATTAACCCTCATCACCTCGTCACCTTAATCCTCAAAAATACCAATCTGCCCGTCGCCCGTCCACCCTCTCACTCCTCCATCTTCTCATTTGTCCATCCTTTCACCCGTCCACCGTCTTACCCGTATATCCTTTCACCCGCCCACCGTTTCCCTCATCTACTGTCTCACCGGTCCATCCTCTTACCCATCCAACCTCTCACTGGAATTTAGAACCTGGGCTGACCAGAGGAGAAGGATGACCTCATATCACCCAAATCTATCTTTAAAATATTCATTTATTCTCCCTCTGAGAGATTAGTTTGGTTAAACACCATAAATCAGTTAAAAGTCTGAGAATTCAGATGAAGGAGTGTCATCTTCCTCCTCTGAAGCTGAAGCGAGAAGTTGACCCAGTCTCTAACAGCTTGTTGTCCTCCAGAGTTTCACAGTATGACAGTTCAGGAGGAGACACTGTCTGTCAGCTTCTCCTCTGTCTCAGGTAGCGGCATCTGTCCTCATGAGGACAGATTCAGACCTGCATCTGTCCTTCAGGACTCTTCTCTAAGTTGACTTTTCTCCCTCAGCAGAAGAGAAACGGGTGGTTGAAGAGATAATTGAGTGGACTGGACTTGAAGATGAAGTCCCTGCAGGTATCTGCTCCGCTAATATGCTTTCTCCTGCTAAACCTCCACCAGCTGCTGCTTCTAGAAGCCTCTCTCTCTGAGACAGGATGCGTGTGTTTGTGGTGGATCTCCATCCGTGTTTCCTTCTTCATCACCTTTGATTTCTGACTAACCCCTTCCACACTGCAGCTCAGCTGTCCTAGCTTTTAACATAACCTTTCTTCATCTTTAAAGTTCCAGAGGTTTACAGTAGGCCTGAGGAGAAAGCCTCTGAATGTCAAGCTCCTCCCACTGCAGACCCAGGTATCTGCCTCTTCTTCCTGTCTCTGTCTTTGAGTCCTGATGTCTGTCTTCATGTTAGTTGTGTGGTTATCAGAGTTTTTCATGTTGATTTGATTTGGTTTTAAAGAAGCAGAGAAGAAGCGTGAGGCAACCCCAGCGGCTCCAGCTCAGCGAGGACCACCTTCACCTCCAGCAGGTAATCTTTAGGAGTCTTTGTTCTTCTCGTCAAACCAGGAAAAAATTAAGCCATGGTGGCCCACAACCGTCTTTAACCCTTCCATATTTATATCCATATGAATCTAAGTGTTTCTGTGTATATGCCCGTTACCTTTCTGAGTGAGATCTTTAACGTGGGTCACATGACCATCATCTTCTGTCTCGTGTCAGATTTCTAATGGCTTTCAGCTCCTGTACTCTTAATGTGTTTGTCTTCTTCTTCTTCATGTCACCCTTCTCTCTTAACCCGAAGAACCTTCAGTACCCATCAAACCAAAACCTGGAGCAAAGGTAGTTCCCAGAACTGAACCGAAGGTTGTTCCTCCTCAGAAACTGACAGAACCTGAGGCCGAAGTGGTCCAGAAACCTGACGCGGTCCCTGGACAGCGAGGTAAAGACAGCTCTGCGGTTCAGGGTCATAGAACTGTGATCTGTTCTGACAACTTCACTTAGATCTTTGAAATTAATTGGAGATGTTTTCAGTGTTTGGGTCCAGACTGGTTCTACAGCTTCATTCTACTGGATGTCAAACTGGACTATGATAAAACCAGAGGACATTCTCATCCAACCAGTCACTGTCAAGACCCAAACACTGAAGAAGTCTCCGGGAGGTGTCCCTGTGTCTGTTTTATGTCTTTACGCTCGACAGAGTGGAGAAGGTTCCTACATGTGTTCTGTGTTTAAATGTTCTTAAAGCACAAAGATCACCAAAAGCAGTAGTAGCAATGGGTCCTCAGCTGTGCTTCAACTCACTCATTCAGAGTGAGATCTTTGCTTCCACCTCAGTCTATCAGCTGCTGTTAAACCATGTTTTCTTATCTACAAGATGAACCCAGAGCAGAGGAACCGGTCCTCCAAACATCTGCACCAAAAGCTCCTCCAGGCAGGCCTGAAGCTGCCCCAGTTAAAGGTACTGCAGATGCCTTCAGAACAGGCTGCTGTGCTGTAATGTTCCTCTCTTATGTTCCTGTTCTGTCCTGTGGAACCTTGTCAATGTGTTGGTCTTTCTGGACATACTAAGCACTCGCTAGAGTGTGACTTCAACTCTCACCATAAATCTTCTTCTAAGTTGTCTTAGAACCAAAGACACCTGAACTTCCTGGAAAACCAGAAGCTCCTGCAGTTACTTCCCAACCAGAGCCAGAACCAAAGGTTGTCCAAGAAATACAGAGGATCCCTGAGATGTCTGAAAAGGTTCCATGCTGCCCAAAAGCACAAGAAGAACAAACGAAGGTCTCTGAACAACCACAGAAAGCCCTGGAAGAGCCAAAGAAAGTTGCAGGAGAACAAAAGAAGGTCCAGGAAGAACAAAATAAAGTCCAAGAACCACCAAAAACGGTCCCAGAACCACCAACAAAGCTCTATGAAGAACCAAAGAAGGTCCTGGAAGAACAAAAGAAGATACAGGAACCAACAAAAATGGTCCAAGAAGAACCAAAGAAAGTCCAAGAACCACCGAAACTGGTCCCAGAACCACCAAGAAAGCTCCATCAAGAACCGAAGAAGGTCCTGGAATCGCCAAAGAAGGTTCCAGAAGAACTAAAGAGAGTTGCAGAGGAACCAAAGAAGGTCCCGGAACAACCAAAGAAGGTCCCAGAACAACCAAAGAAGGTTCTGGAAGAACCAAAGAAAGTTGCAGAACCACCAGCGACAGTCCTAGAAGAACCAAAGAAGGTCCCAAAACAGCAAAAAACGGTGTCAGAAGAACCAGAGAAAGTTGCAGGGCCACCAAAGATACTCCCAGAAGAACAAAAGAAGATCCAGGAACCACCAAAAATGGTCCAGGAAGAACCAAAGAAAGTCCAGGAACCACCAGAAATGGTCCTCGAATCACAAACAAAGCTCCATCAAGAACCAAAGAAGGTCCTGGAACATCAAAAGATGGTCCTGGAACCAATAGCAAAGATCAAGGAAGAACAAAAGAAGGTCCTGGAACCACAAAAAAAGGTCCCAGAACAACCAAAGACCGTCCTAGAAGAACCAAAGAATATCCAGGGACCCCCAAAGGTGCTCCCAAAACCACTAACAAAGGTCCAGGAAGAACCAGAGAAGGTCCTGGAACCACAAAAGAAGGTTTTGGAAGAACCAAAGAAAGTTGCAAAGGAACCAAAGAAGCTCCTGGAAGCGCAAAAGAGGGTTCGAGAAGAACCAAAGAAAGTTCCAGAACCACCAGCGAAGGTCCCAGAACCAGTTCGTCAGGCTCCACAGCCACAAGGTAGATATGTCTACTGTCACCAGTGTGAAACTGTCTTTCACTCTTTAATGTACTCTTCAAGTTTTATTCCAGGCTTTCTGTAACCTCGGTTCTATAGAGGTTCTGTCTTGCTTCTTTGAGATCCCAAAATGATCTAAGCAGAACTGATGGAAATCTGCATTTTTGTGTCTTGATGTTTCTGTGTGTGTTGTGTATTCGTCTTGATCACCGCTCTCATGGTACCAGTCTTCAAGCCTCCAGACTTATGTCAATCAAAGACCACCAACGGTTGAAGACAAGAACCAAACATCTTTAAATACAGTTCTCCAAGTTTCTGATAGACCAGCAACCGAAAGTTGGGAGATCTAGGACCGGTGCAGGTGTCCTCGGTCAGGAGAAATCGGACCACTGGAGGCTTTATTCGGTCAAGAGATCTAGGGCCGATGGGGGTGTCCATGGTCAAAAGATCTAGGACTGATGCAGGTGTCCTCAGTCAAGAGATCTAGTACCATTGGAGGCCTCATTTGGTCAGGAGATCTAGGGCCGTTGGAGGCCTTATTTGGTCAAGATATCTAGGACCATTGGAAGCTTAATTCGGTCAAGAGATCTAGGACTGGTGGAGGCGTCCTCTGTCCTTGGTCAGGAGATTTTGGACTGTCCTCAGTAAGGAAGTCTAGGATCCATGGAGGCTTCTTCAATGTTTGTCCACTCACGTCTTTCATTGTGGGCCTCTCTGTCTGAGTGTTGAACTTGTGTTTTTTGTGGCCCGAACTTGTTTACTGTAGCTGTCTTGATGCTGATTTTGGCATCTTTTGTCTACAAAGCACCTCCTCCAGAGGAGAACAAACCTGGATCAGGACCAAAGCCGCCATCTACGCCCCCTCCTGTAAAGACTGCTGCTCCTCCTACAGGTAGACTCTCCTCTTCCATCTTCATCATCTTTGCTGGCATGTTTCCTCTTTCCTGTCTGTTTATTTGTTGTGTTTTCTAAGTGTTTGGTTGTCTTGGTCATGATGGGGGATCTTATATTTCCAAAGTTTCTCCCCAAGAGGAGAAGAAACCATCTGTGCCTCCTCCTCACACACCTATTAAAAAAGTTTCTCCTCCTGCAGGTAGTCTCTCCTCTGTTTGTTGTTGTTCTAAAATATGTCAGTCTGATTCCTGTCTGTGTTAGGGGGTCAAACCTGCCCCCACTCTTGTTTTCATTGTTTTCTTTCTGTCCAAGTATGTTAGCTGTTGTCTTGGTCGTCATCCTGGCATCTTCTCTTTAAATTATTTCCTCTAGAGGACACAAAACCATCAATACCAGCACCACCAAAGCCATCAGTTCCTGTAGCACCTCCTGCAGCACCTCCTGGACCTCCTGCAGCAGCTCCCGCAGGTAGTCCTTCCACTGTTGGTGAAAAACAATCTTCTGAGTGTAGATCTGTTTTCTTCACTCTTACGTCCGTATTCTGTCTGTTCTTAACTTGTTGTCACCTCTACATTTTTTGTCTTTGTTGGTCTTCTCTCTTGGTTGATCTTCTCTTGCTGTTCAGAGAAAAAGAAACCCTCTCCACCAGAAGAGAAAGTACCTCCTGCTGCAGGTAGTTTCCTCTTCTTGTCTTTACTGTCCTGTCTGAGCTGACTCTGGACAGCTCTCAACTTCTTTAAAACTGTAAGTTGGTGCTGGTTTACCAGATGTTTGCCACGATTTTAACCCTGTTGGCATTCTTCTAGCTCCAGTTGCTGTGGAGGAGAAGGAACCATCTGCTCCAGCCACGAAGGCTGAACCTTTACCTGTTTTGGAGAAATTCTCTCCAGCTGAAGGTAACATCCCTTCATGCTTAGTTTAAACGGATGGTCCAATGTCCTGTTGTCTGTCCTAATCAGTTACCCTGAAGCAGCTTCTCTTGCTCCTACTAACCCGATGACAGTGGTTTATATCTCACATTTTGTGATGAATGTTCTGGAAACAGAAACCCTGCATGTCACATTTCTCTTTCTGTTTGCATTACCCATATTTATCTCTGTCTTATTTAAATTCTTGCAGACAAAGAACCAGTTTCAGCTCCTGGACCAACTAAAGGTACAGAAATCTTCACATTTGTTTCTGAAAATTACCTTTAACCCTCAGAAACACATCTTGTTTGTGTGGTGGAGCCATGAGTGATTTCTGTGTTGTAAACAATGTGAGCTTTATGTGTATCGTTATAAGACGTGTTTACTCCCTCAACCACAGCAGCAGGTCAGGTTCCGGTCCAGGAGGCCCGGACCTCTGGCCCACCGAAGCTCAACAGTAAGTTGGGCAGAATCTGCCGAGAGAAAGAATCGGAAGCAGAAGTAATTCAGCTGAAGAAGGTTCCAGTGAAACCTCCAGACCCTGAAAAAAAAGTCATTACTCATAGAGCAGAAGCGACCATGCATCACAACACCGAACTCACTGTTCATGGACTTCATGACAGAGAAGATCGGGAGATAATCATGCTTGGAAGAACTGAGAGAGACTTTACTGCTCAGGAAGAAATCATTGAGTTTGTCCATGACCAGGAGACCCAGACGCTTCACATTGTCCAGAGGACAGAGAAGGACGAATGGATGAGAGCTCAGAAGCCTCAGACAGAGGAAGCAGCCGAAACTCCAGGCCTAGAGAAGAAGAAAATAACCAAACTTCCACAATCACAAGAACAAAAAGAATCTGTAAATCTAAAACCTTTCAAAAAGTCAAGCAGGATGGAACAAGAGCCACATAAGGTCCAACCGAGACCGGCTGAACCCAGAGACTCTGGGAAGGATTTTAAAACTCAGAAACCTGAAAAAAGGGAGCATCATGACCCAGAGCCGACAGGGCAGATGCTTCATGACAGAGAAGATCGAGACATTTCGGCACCCGGAAGGACTGTAAGAGATGCAGCGGCAGCTGGAGACACATCTGGACTTGGTCATGTGGACGCACCTGGATGGCAGGACGCAGAGGAAGAAAAGTCCAAATGGGAACAAATCCGAAAGCCTCAGACGGACCAAGAAGCCGAGCCAGATGTGAGTAAAAAGAAAATAAAGAAACTGCCAAAGCATGAGGAAGAGAAAGAAATGGTGATGCTGAAACCTTTCGAAAAATCCAGAAAAGAAGAAGCAGAACTCCCCAAACCCGAGAAAGATGTCAAGGCAAAGACCAACAGCAAGTATCCCCCTTTCAGACGGGATCAGTTCTCTGTCCCGTCAACGAGCTCAGATGCTGGAAAAGCCCAACCAGACATACCACAGAAGAAGAATGATGATCAGCTTCAAGTAGAGGAAGAACCACTAGTCATTCCCACTCCGGACAAACAGGACCAACCGGTCACCAAAGACCTGGAGGACAAACCGCTTCCTGGAGCTGCACAGACAAAAACAACAGGAAAAGAGAAGCCTCAGGAGAAGGCCCTCCCAACAAGACCCAGTCCACCCGGATCTAAAGATAGGATCCCACCCAAAGAGACCCCTCCACCCAAGACCGGGAAGGAGAAGACCGTCAAACCTGTAGAGCAACTGAAGAAGGTCGAACTAAAGAAGACCCCATCCCCAAAGGTGGAGCAAAAGACCCCATCCCCAAGGGTAGAGGAGCCACAAGAACTGGAACAGGTCCCCTTTGAGACACAGACAGATTATAAAAAAGTCAAAGGGATTCCAAAAACCGTTTCCCCCAGGACTTCCCCTGAAGCTGCATCACTCAGGAAGGTCCCCAGGAAGCCTTCAGAGGGGTCTGGTGAGGCCCAGATCCCTGTGGTGAGGGAGGTCTCCCCTGGAGCAGTGCACATGAAGAGGGTCACCACCCACCCAGAGGAAGAGACTGAAGAGAACCAGGACCAGGAAGAGGAGGAGGCCTGGGTCTGGGAGCTAGTCCCCCCGGAGGACTGGGAAGGTGAAGGACAGGATGGAGCCTTGGAGACACCTGGCATGCCCGGAGCCAGGCGAGGTGAGCTGGACCCTGGAAAACCGATCTTCCGGACCATCTCAGACCATCTCAGATATCCCATCTAATCCTCATCTGACCCATCCCTTCACCTGGAGTTCATGAGCTCATCTGTTCATCCTTCCTTCCATCCATCTATTTGTTCATCCATCCTTCTATCCATCCATCTATTCATCCATCCTTCCATCTTTTCATCCATCCTTCCATCTATTCATCCATCCTTCCATCTGTTCATCCATCCTTCTATCCATCCATCTATTCATCCATCCTTCCATCTTTTCATCCATCCTTCCATCTATTCACCCATCTATCCATTTGTTCATCCATCCTTCCATCCATCCATCCATCCATCCCTCTCATTTTCTTCATGTCCCTGAAAGTATCGTCTGTCCATTGTGTCCTTGCCTCAGTGGTGCCTTCGTCCATCTTGGTCATGTGTGTAGAACATGTGTGTGGTTTGTCAGATGATGTTAAATGTGTTCCTGGTAAAACTGCTCAGATCTTAGCCCTGCTGGAACATTTCTGATCTCAGAGAGGTTTAAACTCGTCTTCTTGTTTCTTGTCCAGATGGGAAACCAACAGAAGAAGCAGCGAAAGGCAGAGGCCGAGGATTCGGGGGTGAGGAGCTCTGGTCTTACCGCCACACTGTTTTCTGTTGTCTAAAGTTAAGGGTTGTCATGGTTACTGTAGCATCGTGCCTCAGGTCAGGTGTCTTCCTGTTGTTCTTTGGCTACATAGTCCTGTCTGTCAAACAGGAAGGTGACCTGTGCTGAGGCAAGATGTGAAACTTTGGTTGGAGAGGAAGTAAAATGATCCCAGTCCAGATGATGACCTTCCTGTACTGGCGTCAACATTAGCCATAATACCTGCCTAAGTCAGCGTTAGTCATCACACTGCTAGGAGGGCTCATCCTAAAGCTCTTATTGTTTGTCCTTCTGTCTTCTGTCGTAAAGTTTTGGAATCCTTCAGAGATTCCCGTCTGTGATTGGATGATTGCATTTCCCCTACTTGGCCCTGCCTATGCATGTTTTAAAGGAAAGATGCCTGGTTTCTTCCAGGATGGAGGGGTAGAGGTTTTGTAGCTGAGGGGCCAGAACTCCCTGGAAGGGGCTCCTTATCTTTCCTTATCTTTGTAAAACAGGGGGTGGGGCAAACCTGTAACAGATTTCACATCTGAACCGTGACACTGTCCAGTTGATGGTTTAAACCCAAACAATCCGATTCTTCACTCACCCACATGTCTGAAACTAACCCCATGAGTTTTTGTTTCTCATGTTGCAGCGAGACAAACTCCATCTCCGGGTGATGGCGGCAAGGGCCGTGGGCTGAGGCCCGGTAAGGGCGGACCTCCGCCAGAAGAACCAGAGTTTGGAGGGTTCAAGCTCAAGGCTGTCCCTCTGAAGTTCATCAAGAAGCTGCAGGACATCGTGCTGAAGGAGGCCGAGTCCATCGGCTCGTCGGCCGTGTTCGAGTGCGAGGTGTCTCCCTCCACCGCCATCGCCTCCTGGATGAAAGATGGGGGTAGTCTGCGCGAGGGTCCCAAACACAAGTTTACTTCTGATGGCAAAGATCGTAAGCTGAACATCATCGACGTCCAGCTGTCGGACATGGGCGAGTACACCTGCATCGCCAAGAACGCCGGCAAGGAAATCTCCTGCACCGCCAAGCTCATCGTGGAAGGTAAAGCAGGTTGTTATGGAGGAATGAAAAGTTGTTTTCAGGAGCTGCCCAGATCCAAAGGTCTATTCCTGCAGGGGATGCTCAGTCACTGTCTGGTTTCGTCTTTTATGTTCTTCTTTATGTACCATGGTGAGGATGATAGTGATGATGTTGATGGTGAGGATGATGAAGATGATGATGGTGTATATCTTGTGGATGACTGTCTGTAGCACATGTAGCTTTCTGTCTGTATTCTCTTGTTTCTTCTTCTTCTGATGTGTCTGCCGTGCTGTGTAACTCCGCTTCCTTCACTGCGTTGAATCCTGCTTGTTAAATGGCATCTTGTCCGCACAGAGCTGCCTGTGAAGTGGATGAAGGAGCTGGAACCGGACACGTCATGCATGAAGGGTCAGCCCATGTATCTGACATGTGAGCTTAACAAAGAGAGGGACGTCATCTGGAAGAAGGACGGCCAAGTCCTGAAGAAAAAGGCCGGAAAGATAGCCATTAATGTCATCGGCATGCAACATGCCGTGACCATCCAGAACTCCACCGAGGAGGATGCCGGCATCTACACCTGCGAGGTGGATGGCCAGGAGGACGTGAAGACCACCACCATGGTGAAAGTAATTGGTAAGCAGATGCTGAACTCAGGTGCAGGGCGATGAGGTGAACATGGGATCAGACTGATCCCCCTCAGAGGGTTTTTAGAGAAGATTGGGTCTCAGGTCATCTTTTCCTCCCCAGAAATCATCAAAGACTGGCTGACAAAGCCTCTCAGAGACCAGCATGTGAAACCGAAGGCCAAGGCCACATTCAAATGTGAGCTGTTTAAGGAGACTCCCAACTGGAAGTGGTTCAAAGGTGACAACGAGCTGAGTCCATCCGACAAGGTCGAGATTAGCAAAGACGGGAAGGACATGTCCCTCACCATCAACAACTGCCAGCCCGACGACGTGTCCGACTACTCCATCCAGGTGGAGGATCGCAGATACACGGCCAAGCTCACACTGGGAGGTCGGTCCATCGGTCCACACTCAGAGATCACCATACGCACATTGGCAGATTCTAACCTTTGACTTTTGCTGTGTTTCAGAGCGTGAGGCAGAGATCCTGAAGCCGCTCTCTAGTGTGGAGGTTGTGGAGAAGGAGGAAGCCAACTTTGACACAGAGATAACCGAGGACGACGTGCCGGGCGAGTGGAAGCTGAGAGGCCAGGTCCTGGCTCGATCCCCAGTAAGTTTCAAATCAAAGTCCAAACTGATCCAGGCCACAAACTGGACCGGTTTTTGATGCTGCTTTTTCTTCCAGTCATGTGACATCAAAGCCGAGGGTGGGAAACGTTTCCTCACTTTGAAGAATGTCCAGCTGGACCAGGCCGGTGAAGTGTCGTACCAGGCTCTGAACGCTGTGACTACCGCCATGCTGACCGTCAAAGGTACGTACCTGTCACAGAAACCCGACCCCACTGTGTCCATGAGCAGCCGCTGTGTTGCTGTAGAAAGACGACGGTAAGAGAAGCAGTTGGTGTCTGTGAATAACCGCCACGTTGTTCGCGCCTCCCAGAAATCGAAATGGGCTTTGTGGAGGAGCTGAAGGATGTTTCAGTGCCTGAAAAGAAACAGGCCAAGTTTGAGTGCACCATCACCAAGGAAGTGCCAAAGGTCATGTGGTTCAGAGGGGCTGAGATTGTCACCCCGAGCCCTAAATATGAAATTATCGATGATGGAAAGAAACACTTGCTGATTATAAACAGCTGTGAGTTTGACGATGAGGCTCAGTACACAGTGGAAGTGTTGGGCCACAGATCCATGGCCCAGCTGACGGTGGAAGGTAAGTTTGCTTCAGAAACCCTGGCTTCACGTTGCACATGTACTTGTTTGTCTGCTCTCCAACCCCCGTTTGTGTGCGCTCACCTGATGTATTCCAGGCATGAGGCTCAAATTTGTCCAGTCGCTTCAGGACCAAATGATCAAAGAAGGTAACACAGTACGGTTCGATATTGAACTGAGTCATGAGAACGTACCGGTGGTTTGGTACCGAAACGAAATCAAACTGCACGTGAGCCGAAGCGTGCTCACGTATGTGGAAGGAAAGAAACACACTCTAGAAATGAGGAGTCTGACTCTAGATGATACCTGCCAAATAAAGGCAGAGGCCAAAGGGATTTACTCCACAGCCAGACTGACGGTCATAGGTAACCGCCCTCCATCACCCTCAGGCTCACATCAATATGTTGCAGGTGCAGACAAATCTGCCTTGGAGTTTTCTTGAACCTAACCGAGTCCTCATCCTTCTCCCGCTGCAGAGGGTGATGCCATCTTTGTGGTGAAGCTGCAGGATTACACAGCCACAGAGAAAGACGAAGTAACTCTAGACTGCGAACTGAGCAAAGACGTCCCTGTCATCTGGTACCACAACGAGAAGGAAATTATCGCCTCCAAGACAGTGGTCATGAAGTCAGAGGGTACACGCAGATCCCTGATTCTGAAGAAAGTGGTGCAGAGCGAACAAGGCAAATACGTATGTGACTGTGGAACAGATAAAACCTTGGCCAACATCAACATCGAAGGTAAAGAGTGTCCCAACAGGCTGGGTAACATGTTTCACCAATACTGATCATGGTGTCAAAGATTTGGTTCTGATTTTATTCACATTTCCAAACACACAAGCTCGTGATGTGAAAGTTATTCGACCGATTTATGGTGTGGAGCTGTTTGATGGAGAGACGGCTCGCTTCGAGGTGGAGATCTCCGAGGATGATGTACACGGCCAGTGGAAGCTGAATTGTGAAGTTCTTAGTCCTTCCTCGGTGAGCAAAACCCTCTGTGTTCTGATGGTTCTGATGCAGAAACAGAACCCGAGTTAAGCTTGCTTCACAATGTCATGTGACAGGATGTTGACATCATCGAGGAGGGCGGGAAGCACACGCTGATCCTGTATAACTGCAAAGTGTCAATGACCGGAGAGGTGGGCTACACTGCTGCCAATGCCAAGTGTTCAGCTAACCTGAAGGTCAAAGGTGAGACAGCAGTATACACAATTAAACTAAATTTGGTTTTAAATTTGGTTATGAAGCCACGAGAAGTCCTCTTTCTTTGGTCTTTCTTTCTTTAATTTAGTTTTTTTTTTAACCCGTGGGCTTTGAAAGATCATAAGATTGCATTCTATGTGAACACAGGTTATAGAGTGTCATGTTTGTAAATAACCAAATTTGACCTGTTGTTGTTATTTCAGGATAGATACTGGGCACATATCCAAATAGCTTTGTTTAAACAATTGTCATTAAATTTGACTGATATACTTAGCACTAGTTGGAGCATTATTTTTAATTTAGCACAAGGGATATATATTAGATAATTTATTTTTCAGCTTTAAGATTGGTATCTATATAGGTTATTGGCCAAAGAGTTTTAAAATGGGATACCGCCCAAAATATCCAATATTGTGCATCCCTATTATTAACCATTAAAAACTCCAGCAGATCTGTCTCTTCTGTCATCATTGTCTCAGGTACGGTGGTGTGGAGCACTGTGGTGTGATTTAATAGCAAATACCCAGTGATTTCAGATTTATCTGTTCTTAGCCAAAACTCCCGGAACATCCAAATATGTATGTATTTGACCAAGACAAGAACTGAACCTTTGTCTGGGCTTTGAGTCTCCTGCTGAGACAGTAATATAGAGCTGAGTGTCGTCAGCATAATTATGATCAGATATTTGGTTTGTTTCCATGATCTCAGCCAGTGGGAGAATTTATATGCTAAATTATAGGAGGCCCAGCATGGAGCCTTGGGGAACTCCACAGGTCGTCTTTGTTTGAGTAGATCTACCTGCTGATATGAAGTACTGCCTGTCTTGCAAGTATGATTGAATACAAATTTTGTCCATGTAAAAGCAAACAGACCAGGTGAGGGTGGCCCAGCTCAAGAGTTAGTCCAGGACCTGGGCCACCCGAACTCGTTCATGGAATAAAGCTTTGTGAACGACATCCAGGCTGTGCTGGATGTGACATGTGGGCTACAAGCGAAAGTGATCAAATCAACACTTGACCCTACCAGCAAGTTCAGCATCAGCTTCAAAGTAATCAAATGTGTAACAATGGCGAGCACAAACTGATTGTTGATATACTGACCTGTCGCTTTTCTGAAGACTTAAGGCTTTGTTACTTCCTTGGTTGTTAGCTATCAACAAAGTTTCCTCAACACTGCCACATAGTGTTCTGACTCTGACATTACCAAGCGTGTCTGAGCCTGGTTCAAGCACTGGCATGTGAAGAATAACCCTAAGCCACCCACGGGCCTGAGCATGCCGTATGAAAAGGCCCTGAAACCAGTCTGGACTGGAGATTCCCAGCCTGTCTTTCAGTTGGTGTAGCTGGATGTTTGGTCAGTTTTTCAGCATATTTTGTTCCTTTTGGATTATTTGTAAGTGTTTGATTTGTGTCCAGGAGAAAACCTGCTGAGTAAGGAAATAGATTCAGACCGACGTTGAGGACTTTGGCTTCTGCATGTCTGAGCAGATTTTTGCAATTTGAAACCTTCAATCAAAAAATCCATTGTGTGTTTAAGAGAACAAGATAACCTGTTTCTGATTTCCTGCAGAACTCCCTCTAAACTTCCTCACATCGCTGAGCGACGTTCAGGTGTACGAAAAGGATGAGGCCCGGTTCGAGGTGGAGGTGTCACGGCCACCAAAGAGCTTCCGCTGGCTGAAAGGTTCCCAGGACCTGCAGAGTGACGACAAGTACGAGTTAAAGCAGGAGGGAAACATGTATGTTCTGGTGATCCGATCAGCCGCCTATGACGATGAGGCAAAGTACATGTTTGAGGCCGAGGACAAGAGGACAGTTGGAAAACTCGTCATTCAAGGTGAGACATGTCCAAGTCGGTTTGAACTTCAGGGTGTTCACACTTCCAAGTTTTACAAAAATGTCAACGATTGTTCTGTCATTCTGATGCGATGTGTCTCTTCCTGCAGGTATCCGCCTGGAGTTTGCCAAACCCATCAAAGATGTGACAGTGAAAGAGCGTGAGACAGCCGAATTCAGCGTGGAGCTGTCTCATGACAAGGTCTCAGTGGTGTGGTACAAAAACGACGTCCGTCTTCACCCCAGCAAGGTGGTGCACATGTCGGATCAAGGAAAGGTCCACACACTAGCCTTCAAGGAGGTCACCATTGATGACACATCCATGATAAAAGTGGAGTCCATGGACAAGAGCATGACCGCCATGCTCACGGTCATCGGTCAGTATGTCAGAAACATTAGTTAGCAAAGTAAGAATCGTAAGATTGCTTTGGATTTGGTTTCCTGACGCTGCTCTTTCTGCAGAGGGCGACCTGTACTTCACCTCCAAGCTGCAAAACTACACAGCCGTGGAGAAGGACGAGGTGAAGCTGGTCTGCGAGCTGAGCAAGGCCATCGCCGACGTCAAGTGGTTCAAGGACGGGAATGAGATCACTCCGTCCAAGAACATCACCATCAGCTCCGATGGGAAGAAACGCATCCTGATGGTCAGGAAGGCGGAGAAGGCCAACATCGGTGCATACACCTGCGACTGCGGCTCTGACAAAACCACTGCCAACCTCAACATCGAAGGTACAATCTCTGCTGCAGTGTAGGCGTGTCCACAAACCAGACAGAGGATGGGTGTCTGACATGTTTATCTCCTGCAGAGCGCGACATCAAGGTGGTCCGTCCACTCTACAGCGTGGAGGTCACCGAGACTGACACGGCCAAGTTCGAGACAGAGATTTCAGAAGAAGACGTCCACGGAAACTGGAAACTCAAGGGTGAAGCTCTGCACCAGTCTGCGGTGAGTTGTCCATAACACAGACCCATTCCCCCTGTCTCCAACACAGACATCACATGATCAAATGTCCTGGTTTCCACAGGATGTTGAGATCAAAGAGGAGGGAACCAAACACTTCCTCATTCTGTACAACGTCCGCATGGACATGGCTGGACCTGTTGACTTCTCAGCTGCCAATGCTAAGTCCAACGCTCAGCTCCGTGTCAAAGGTAAGACGCTTTAACCTGTCCCAGCTCACAGTGAGTCAAAGGTAGGATTCTTTGATTTCTCATGGCTCACCAGTAGATGAAGTCAGGATGTTTTAATTTGTATTGGCTCAACCTCCTGCAAATGGGACATTTGACCAGGAGAAACAGAGACAAAGCGCTGCCTCTAGCAGTACTTGGCAGTACCTGAGTCCAACTGGATTCATAGCAGATTGCAGAGTTCAGAGATTAATCACCTGTTCACATTTCTAAAAGCCTTTTTATACTAATAGTTTTCATCACGATTGTGTGAGACATCAAAGTTTGTGTAAACTAGAAACAGCCCGAAGGGTTCTGTGTTCCATCAGTCATCAGCCAATCAGGTAGCAGGGTTATTTTCATCCTTATCTGAAGTGAGAGGCCTCTCTCTGATTGGAGGATGTCCACCAGGCTGATACAAGAAAAGCTTGTCCTCTTATTCTTCTTCTTCAGCTCGCTCCATCACAATGATGCAGCCTCTGAAGGATGTGACAGTGACAGCTGGTGAGACGGCGACCTTCGAGTGTGAGCTATCATATGAAGGCATCGTCGTGGAGTGGTTCCTGGGCGGGAGCAAGATGGAGGCCAGTGACCGGGTGAGTCCTCCCCAGATCCTAACACAATGTTTTGTTTCCAGAAACACAGTTTGGAGCCAAAAATAAAATCAAACCGATATTCAAAATTCAAAGTAAAGAAAATATACTTTTATTGCCATTGTTCATTTCAGAAATTAAAACCTGATCATCCTTGTAAAACCTGAAAAACCAGCAGAATAATCTTGTCAAAGTTTCAACCTGGGTGTCGACAGAATGTATTTGATGTTTGGAAACGATTTATTAGCAGAAGGTGATCAGTGATTTATTGTTAGCATGCTGGCAGCATGGTGCTATCCTCTCTCAGACAGGAAATTAAACGTTTATCCTGTTCTACTCTAGCTTAGATACGTTTTGAACACTTGGAATCCATTCTGAGATCCCTTGTTGTCTCCAAATGTACCCTAGCTGTCCCTAGTTGCTCAAGATGTCCATAGCTGTCCCCAGACACACGAACATATGAATTTTGTGGATGGAATTTACGATTTTTAAAAGGCCTCTACTGGAACTGTGTTCAGAATTAAAGGGTTAATAACTGTAGAGAATAGCTACACAACTCCAGAAGAGGCTTTCAGGTTTCTCTACTTTTAATATCCACGCTAAAAATTTCCTACAGTTGGGTTTTGTGATCCAGTTTCTATTTTTTTAAAGGAAAATCAGCAGCGAGAATGATGAAGGGAAATCTTCAGCTGTGCAACTCTGCTGGTTAAAAATAAGCCGAGATATGAAGCAGCTGCTGTTATCTGAAACTCTCAGCCCTTATATGTCCCGAGCTCCACATGTAGCACTCCTTCAGATAGCAAGAGAAATTACAGTTTAACCAGTGTAAACCACTATAATATCAGTGATGTCATGTTTCCAGCATTTGTTTCTGCTTTATGGCAGTTCCAGCTCCAGCAGAGAGCCACAGCTAGCCTTTTAGCTTCACATGCTAACAGGCTTAAGTAAACTATATTAACAGATTAACAGAGACAAACTGAAACATTTTAATCCGAATGATATCTGATTTTAATCAAAACTTCTAATGTACATGAATAAAAATTTGGCTAATTGAATTACATCTGGAGATGTTTGTTCTATGCTGCTCCCTGGTGGTGTCAGAACAGAAAAACGTCATTTAAATTATTTAACATTAATTTAGTTAACCTATTTAACAGTTCCTCCAGTAAGTTGTGAAGTTGCAATTGCAACTATTAGTATGGATTTAAAGGGATGGATCGTGTAACAAAAATGTAGCTATCCAACATCTATGATACTTGGACAGCATGATTTATTCATTTAAATTATTCTTCTTGGGGTGAATATTTGTTGATGCAATTTTAACACTGCAGCTTTCTGTAGGGACTGATTTAATCCTTTTCTGGTAAAAACTAAATATGTTTTTCTGTACAAAACGACCACGTGATACTAAGTTCCGATCTGGATGTTCCTTCTGGAAACTTCCACACTCTGCTTTAGCTATCAGCTTTTTCTGACTGTACACATGTGCAGTTGCTTTTCTCTGTACAACAATCCTCCTGGGTTAGGGTTAGGTTGTGTAACCTCCTGTGTCTGTGTGGTGGGGATGAACAGAAAAATGATAAATGTGGTTCCATTTCCATGGCAACAGATGATGTAAGTTGTCAACCACATTTCTTTGGGCAGGAGTGATATCGGTACTGGACAAACTCTTCTCTGTACAACCCGGCGCCAGCAGGGGGGAAAAGGCCCAGAATGATGGTTTTGTGTTTGCAGGTGAAGACCCGGGTGGCAGGGAAGGTCCACACTCTGATGATCCGAGACGTGAAGCTGTCGGAGGCCGGCGAAGTCAAACTGACCGCCAAAGACTTCCTGACCGTAGCTCAGCTCATCGTCAGAGGTGAGATGCTCGAGCACATGGAGGGGAAGCAAATGCAATTCAATTCAATTCAATTCAATTCAACTTTATTTGTATAGCGCCAATTCATAACAAAGACATTTCAAGGCTCATATGCATATGCACAAATGCATCATACGTCATTGGTTCTGACCCACTCCCCTTGCCTTTCCAGAGCCACCGGTGGAGTTCACAAAGCCTCTGGAGGACCAGACCGTGGAGGAGGAGGCCACGGCCACACTGGAGTGTGAAGTTTCCAGGGAGAACGCAGAGGTACGATGGTTCAGAGAGGGTCAGGAGATCAGAAAGACCAAGAAGTACGACACAGTTGCTGAAGGTTGCAAGAGGAAGCTCGTCATCCACGACTGCTCTCCAGATGATGCCAAGATGTATACATGTGATGCCAAAGAGTTTAAGACTTCGTGTATCCTGGAGGTCACACGTAAGGAAACTCTTCCGATCTTTGTTAGGACAGTATTAATCAAAATCACGTCAGAACCCTTGCACTTTTGTCCTCCTTGTGTCATTAGCTCCATATGTGGAGTTTTCGAAGCCGCTGCAGGACGTGGAAGTCAGAGAAAAAGAATCTGCCAAGTTTGAATGTGAAGTGTCCCGCGAGTCCGCCAAGGTAAGAACTCGTCAGAAACCAGTTGCTCCATTAAAGATCGGTGTCCGATACCCGTCCGTTCACATGAGACTTGGTGTGATCCCATCAGGTCCGCTGGTTCAAGGACGGCAATGAGATTCGGAAAGGAAAGAAGTATGAGATCATTACTAAGGGAGTCCAGAGGATCCTCATCGTCCACAAATCAGTGTTTGATGATGAGGCTGAGTATGAATGTGACGCCAGAACCTCCAAGACGTCGGGCATGCTCACCGTCATCGGTAGGAATGATGTCTGTACCTGTAGCAGACATGGAGGCTGACCTGATCTAACCCGGGCCCGGTTTGGTTTCTCTGCAGAGGAGGCAGCCAGGTTCACCAAGAACCTGTCCAATGTGGAGGGAACGGAGACGGACAGCGTGAAGATGATATGTGAAGTGTCGAAGGCCAACGCTGAGGTCACCTGGTACCGAGGGGATGAGGAACTGCCAGAGGGAGGTCGATACGACCAAGTTATGGATGGACGCAAGAGGATCCTGATCATCCAGGACCTGAGGATGGAGGACGGCGGGGAGTACAACTGCAGACTGAGTCCCACCGTCAAGACGTCTGCCATGCTCAAACTCAACGGTAAACATAAAGATGCAGTGCTATGCTAAGCTAAAACTAGAAACCTACCATTGTGTCTTAAGATGGACCTAGTTAATGTTGACTCTTCTTGTTCTTCTTCTCTTCCTCATCCCGTCCAGAGCTGGCAGCCGAGTTCATTGCCCGTCCTCAGAACCAGGAGGTGGTGGAGGGAGAGAAGGCCGAGTTTGCCTGCTCTGTTTCCAAGGAAACCTACGAGGTGAGGTGGTTCAGAGGGGACAAGGAGGTCCAAGACGGAGAGAAGTACATAATCGTCAGTGAGGGAAAGAGACGAGCCCTCGTTGTTAAAAACTGCAGCCTGAAGGATGAGGGTGGCTATGTGGCCCACATCGGCAACGTCAAAGCCTCCGCCGACCTGCTGGTGATCGGTAAGAAGATCTCCTTTGTTTACGTTTTCTGACCCCACTGTTCTGTTTTAACCAGTTTGTACCTGATTCCAGAAAAACTGAGGATAATTACGCCAATCAAAGACTCAGAGGTCAAGGAAGGATTAGAGATCGTCTTCAACTGCGAGACGAACACGGAGGGAGCAAAGGCCAAGTGGCTGAAGAATGAGGAGACCATTTTTGAGAGCAGCAAGTACATGATGGCTCAGAGAGACAACGTCTTCTCTCTGAGGATTAAAGATGCCCAAAAGTCAGACGAGGCCAGCTACACTATCACCCTTACCAATAACAGAGGAGAACATGCCAAGTGCACTGCAAGCGCCAGAGTGGCAGGTAAATCACCTCAGGATGAAACTTCTGTCCGCAGAGACCAGCTGGCTGAATGAATTCCTGCATAATCCCAGAAAGCTAGTCATCTTTTCAACGTAGCATATTTTCAGAATCGTATTGTACCATCCATCTAATGTAGGGATGTTGGATTAAACTTCTTATTCATGGCCATCAGGGCCTACAACAGTTTGTAAGTCCTGGACAGCTGCTGTCCTGCAGGTTTTAAATGGTTCCCTTCTCCAACACCTCGATCAGATGTCTTCTTCCCTCGTCATGTCCTCCAGCTCTGCAGAGGTAACAAGACATTCATCTGATCCAGGTGTGATGCATCTGAAACCTGCAGGATAGCAGCTCGGGAGGGAGGTAGATTGTCTCAGAGTTCATATCTATTTTAGTCTGAAAGGCAACATTTCTGTGAATATCCTTCACAGCAAGGTTAGGAAAAGTTTACAGCCATCCCATGAAAATGTAAAGATGCTTTGCTTCATTCGTCCGATGTTAACCTCAGTGTGGATTCCTACAGAGCTGTATATCTGTCCGGGAATGTTCTCTCCTCTCCAACGTTGCACATCCTCTGAACTATCTGATTCAATTTACTGCTTTTCTTCCTCACTTACTGTTTCATCCTCTCTGCAGAGGAGAAGCTGAAGTTCCTGGAGCCCATCGAGGACATCGAGACTCAGGAAAAGAAGACAATCAGCTTTGTTTGCAAGGTGAACCGACCTGAGGTGACGGTTAGGTGGATGAAGGCCGGCCAGGAGGTGACATTTAGCAAGCGCATTGTCTACAGAGCCGATGGCCTCAAACACACCCTGACGATCAAGGACTGCATCATGGATGACGAGGACGAGTACACCGCTGTGGTCGGAGATGACAAGTGTGCCGCTGAGCTGATTATCAGTGAGGCGCCCACTGACTTCACAGCGCAGCTGAAGGACCAGACCATCACCGAGTTTGAGGACGCAGAGTTCACCTGCAAGATGAGCAAAGAGAAGGCTGCAGTGAAGTGGTACAGGAATGGGAGGGAGATCAGAGAAGGACCCAGGTACTATACCCAGTCACCCCAAACAACCTTTGCAGGGTGTTGGAATGATGTGCTGAGGATGGTGAGGCGGTGCTGAGCATGGTGAGGCGGTTCTGAGCATGGTGAGGCGGTGCTGAGCATGGTGAGGCAGTGCTGAGGATGGTGAGGTGGTGCTGAGCATGGTGAGGTGGTGCTGAGGGTGTTGTGGTGGATAACATGGTCTTCGGGTGATGTGGTGTTGGGGTTGTGGTGTTGGTTGGTGCTGATGAGACCCGTCTGTTCTGCAGGTATCACATGGAAAAAGAAGGGAAGATGTGCAGACTGATTATCAAGGTTTGCAGACCTGATGATGAGTGTGAATACGCCTGCGGTGTAGACGAGAGGAGGACCAGAGCCAGACTCTTCGTTGAAGGTGAACTCCTAGTCTCTGTTTGGTCCAAGCAGGACATGGAGATGTCTTTGTCCAGTCCTCACAGCCAGTATTTTTATGTCCTACAGAGACGCCGGTTGAGATCATACGACCGCCACAGGACGTGTTTGAACCTCCGGGCTCTGATGTTGTGTTTGAGGTGGAGCTCAACAAGGACCGGGTGGAGGTGAAGTGGATGAGAAACAACATGATAATCGTCCAGGGAGACAAGTACCAGATGATCAGCGAGGGGAAGGTCCACCGGTTGCAGGTCTGTGAGATCAGACCCAGGGACCAGGGAGAGTACAGGATCATGGCAAAGGACAAAGACGCCCAAGCTAAGCTGGAGCTTGCTGGTGAGTCCAGGTGACCCAGAGATTCTGAGGTGACCTCTGAAAGATTATAGGTTCTAAAATGAATCTGTTTCCTTTGCAGCCGTGCCAAAGATCAAAACCACGGACCAGAACCTGGTGACTGATGCTGGGAAACCCTTCGTCATGAACGTGCCCTATGATGCCTACCCTCGAGCCAATGCTGAGTGGTTCTTTGGTGGCACAAGTCTGCCTGTTCAGAACATCGACACCTCTGTCGACAAGACCGAGTACCGGATGAAGAGCCCCAGCAAGGAGGACCAGGGCCGCTACAGAGTCCTGATCAAAAACAAGCACGGCGAGGGGGAGGCCTTCATCAACCTGGACGTGATTGGTAAGTCTCTGGTTATCGTCTGTAGTCAGATTACTGCCAGCGGTGCAAGGTCCAGGTTTAATGTCTCTGGTTTTAAGATGTCCCTGGACCCATCAAGAACCTGAGGGTGGTGGACACAGCTGATGGCGAGGTCAGCTTGGTCTGGGATGAGCCCGAGAGCGACGGTGGCAGCAAGATCATCGCCTACGTTGTTGAAAGGCGCGATGTGAAACGCAAGACCTGGACTTTAGCTACAGATCGTGCTGATACTCCAGAGTACTGTGTCAGCGGCCTCCAGAAAGACTCCAAGTACCTGTTCAGGGTCTGTGCCCGGAACCGAGTAGGCAGCGGACCCATCGTGGCCACCGAAGATGCCGTTCAGGCAAAGAACAAATTCGGTAAGTAATGCTAATAGATTCCAGAAATAACCTGAACTCTTCAGTCCAGGTCCGGTCCCTCTTGAATCTGTTTTCTTGCCGTCAGATGTTCCGGATGCTCCAGAAAACGTGTTGGTAGGCGTGGTAAACAGATTTGGCGCCACCGTCAGCTGGGAACCTCCGAAGTTCAATGGCGGCTCAGAGATTATGGCCTACGTCATCGAACTGCGCGACCGGACATCTGTGAAGTGGGAGGCGGCCATGGTGTGTGGCCCAAGCGACCGCTCGGCCACACTGAACGACGTGGTGGAACACAAGGAGTACATCTTCAGGGTCCGAGCTGAGAACAAGGCCGGCATCGGCAGGCCCAGTGCTGCCACCAACCCTGTCAAGATCATGGACCCCATCGGTGAGTAGAATCTAGCAGTTTCATCTTTCCCGCTGCAGAAATGCTCTGAGCAATCCTAACCGCAACCCTCACCACCTGCAGAGAGGCCAAGCCCACCTCAGAACCTCAACTCCAACGACCAAATCAAGACGGCCGTCACGCTGAGCTGGGAGACGCCCGTCAACAATGGTGGCAGCATGATCACCGGCTACATTATCGAGAAATGCGATGAAGGAACTGACAAGTGGCTGCGCTGCAATGCCAGACTATGCCCTGACCTCTCTTACCGGGTACGGACCCCCCATTAGGACTTCAGCTGCCAGCAGGTCTCATGTCTGAGAAAGTCATGCCTTTTGTTTGTTTGTTGACTGTGTGAATGCTTGCTTTCCTCAGGTATCCGGACTGAAGCCCGGTCAGAAGTACCTGTACAGAGTCAGTGCTGAGAATGCAGCCGGCGTATCGGGTCCGACAGAGAAGCTCGGACCTCTGCTGGCCGACGACCCGCACGGTACGAAACAGAACCAGAGAACTAAAACTTTTTTCTCAATTTTTCTGTTCTATTAAAACTTGGTGGAACCTGGAGTCCGATGAAGCAAACGTCACGTTAACCATATTTGGGTTTTTCTTTGACCTGTTGTCTCTGCAGTCGGTCCGACCTTTGACCTCAGTGGCTTCAGGAATGGCCTGGAAGTGATTGTCCCTCAGCCTCTGACCATCAGAGTCCCCATCACTGGATACCCAACTCCAGTGGCCAAGTGGACCTTTGGCGAGAAGGAGCTAACCACTGCAGATGAGCGCATCTCCATGATGACAAAGCCTACCTACACAGAGCTGACAGTCTTGCCGAGTGTCCGCCCGGACAAAGGCACTTACACCCTGAAACTGGAGAACGATGTGTCCTCTGTCTCCGGGGAGATTGAAGTCAACGTTATCGGTAAGAATGGGTATTTCTGCTCACAGCATCCACCATTGAAACGTACGAACAATCTCAACCTCTTCCTCTGGGCTATTTTCTCAGCATGCCCCAGTGCCCCCAAGGACTTCAAGGTGTCTGAGGTGACTCGACACCACGTCCATCTGATGTGGGAGGCTCCGGAGCACGATGGAGGAAGTCCCGTCACCCACTACCAGATTGAGAAGAGAGAAGTTTCACGTAAGACCTGGGCCAAGGTATGTCTGAAACCACATTAAGTCTTGGTCTAAACAAAAGTCAACATGGATCTGAGGGTCTTAAAATGTTGACATGAGTGATTTACATATCAGAGATTACAGTGTCAGCTTCATATGATCTTTTTCTTCAAAAATCTCCAAATAGACCGTGAAGTTTCTGGACCGGCTTAATGGCTTAACTCTGAAATGTTTATTCTCCAGGTGGCCACTGGCATCATGGACCTGGAGCACACGGTTACAGATGTGATTGAAGGAAAAGAGTATTTGTTCAGTGTCACCGCCTGTAACAAGTGTGGCCCCGGAGAGCCGTCTTACATCGACGAGCCCGTCAACATCTCCTCTCCAGCCAGTGAGTTTTCAGTCCTGTTAGATATCACTCTGGTGGACCAGAATTGGTCTGGGTCTCATTCGCCTCCTTCTTGCAGCGGTACCTGATCCTCCTGAGAACCTCAAGTGGCGTGATAAGAGTGCTAAAGGCATCTTTCTCTTCTGGGAACCTCCGAAGTATGATGGCGGGGCTCCAATCAAAGGCTATGTGGTGGACAAATGTCAGCGTGGTACAGACAAGTGGGAGCCCTGCGGGGACCCCATCCCTGAACTGAAGTAAGGCTCCGCAGTCTGACAGCGTCACCTTAGCTGGATCTAGGGTCTGGTGGACTTATTCTTTGTTTTGTGATCACAGGTACCAGGTGACTGGCCTGATCGAGGGCCAGTGGTATGCCTACAGAGTCAGAGCTTTCAACAGGTTGGGGGCCAGCAGACCTTGCAGGGCCACTGATGAGATCCAGGCTGTGGATGCCAGAGGTAGGCTAGTCTGGATCTACATCAGGATGGGGGAGGAGCTTTATTCAGTGTTTCCTTTAGTAATAGTGGAAAAAATATCTACTGACATGGTTTGGAAATCCTCTACATGTCCATCTTTTAAAATTTTTTTTAAGTCAACAGTTAATTGTAGATTGTTTTACAAAGGCAGCAAAAATCCTCCCACAAATTGGAAGTAAGGGTGCTGTTAACAGTAAGAAGAAAAGATGTTTTCCTTCATCATGCTAACAGAACCTCCAGAGATCCAGCTGGATGTCAAACTGTTGGCCGGTCTGACTGCCAGAGCGGGCAACAAGATCGAGCTTCCAGCAGACGTCAAGGGAAAGCCTGACCCCCGTGTGAAGTGGACCAAGGCAGACCTCGTCCTGCGGGCTGATGACCGCATCACCATCGACATCCAGCCAGGTCACTCCAAGCTGACCATCGGCAACACCAGCAGAGGAGACACCGCAACCTACATCATTGAGGCCATGAACATCTGCGGACGTGCCACTGCCACCATCGATGTAAACATCCTTGGTACTGAGGCTGGTTTACTTACAATCTGAAGTTTCGGCACCAAGTACCGCACTTTTCCATTTCCAACATGTGGTTCCCTCCACTTTAGATAAACCGGGCCCTCCAGCTGCCTTCGACATCTCTGATATAACCAATGAGTCCTGCGCCCTGGCCTGGAACCCTCCCAGAGATGATGGCGGCTCGCCCATTACCAACTACATTGTGGAGTGTCGTCAGGTGGACAAAGAGGACTGGGTCAAGCTGTCGGCCACTGTGAAACACACAACTTTCAAGGCATGCAAGCTCACAGCACTGAAGGAGTACATCTTCAGGATCAGTGCTGAGAACCAGTACGGCATCGGAAAACCTGCCGAACATGCACCAATCATAGCAAAGTACTCCTTTGGTATGTTGGTAGAAACTACAGTTTATCTTACACTACAGAGGTGATGCATCAGTCCATTAATACATATTGTTGTTTTCCATGTGGTTCAGATCCCCCTGGGCCTCCAACCAGGGTCACTCCCTCCGATATTGCCAAAGATGCAGTGACCCTGACCTGGTTCGAGCCAGATGAAGATGGTGGCAGTCCCATCACTGGGTACTGGATCGAGAAGTTTGATCCAGACAGTGACAAGTGGATCAGATGTAATAAACTAACCATCAAGGACACAACCTTCAGGTAACCTGGTGATGAATAGCTGACCTAACAGGTGAAATTTACGCCTGATATTAACCAACATTGTCTCGGGTTGAAGGGTGAAGGGACTCCCCACCAAGAAGAAGTATCGCTTCCGGGTTCTGGCAGAGAATCTGGCTGGACCTGGAAAACCCAGTGAAGAGACAGACCAGGTTCTCATCAAAGATCCCATCGGTATGTCGCATGGCTGGACCACCGAGGTTTAGTTTAAAGCTGTATCTGAATATGAGTTGAACTAGAGATTTTGGAAATAAGTAGATTGTTATAAAATGAAATTCTTCTTCAGATCCTCCATGGGCTCCTGGTAAACCTGTCATCAGAGACATTGCCAAGACCTCGGCTCTGCTGGCCTGGACCCGTCCAGAGCACGACGGCGGGGCAAAGATCGAAGGCTATATCATCGAGTTCCAGAAGACTGGAAGCGAGGACTGGATAAAGATCGCAGAGGATGTCCCCCAGACCGAGCACCATCTGAAGGGCCTGATGGAGAAGCAGGAGTACTCATTCCGGGTCAAAGCCGTCAACAAAGCCGGCGAGAGTGAACCCAGCGAGCCCAGTGACCCTGTGGTCTGCAAGGAGAGGATCTGTAGGTCCAGCTAGGAAGCAGCAGGAATTGTTTCAGAAACATTTTTGCCCAGAACTAATCATCTGTGTTTCCATACGCAGACCCTCCATCTGCTCCACAGTGGCTGGAGGTGAGTGGCATCACCAAGATCAGCGCTGACCTGAAGTGGCAGGCTCCCAGCAGCGACGGAGGCTCGCCCATCACCAACTACGTGGTGGAGAAGAGGGACGTGAGGCGGAAGGCCTGGCAGACCGTGGACACCACCGTGAAGGAGCTGAAATACACCGTGACTCCGCTCAATGAAGGATCACTCTACGTGTTCCGTGTTGCTGCAGAGAATGCTGTTGGAATGGGAGAGTTCTGCGAGCTGGAGGATGCTGTGCTAGCCAAGGACACCTTCAGTAAGTTTCCAGATAAACTGCTGCTTCCTCTTCTTTGGTTGCAAACCAGCTGGAGGGCTAATGCATATTCCTGCTCCACCTATAATGATAAATTTCCATCTACATGAGATTTCCCCCATTCTCCCATCATGCTTCAAAAAACAGAGTTTCTGAGGAAAAATAACTTTCTGGAAGAGATTTTAATACTTGTAAAATTTTTACAGCAACTCCTGGTCCTCCCTACGCCCTGACAGTGGTGGAGGTCACCAAGAGGCACGTGGACCTGAAATGGGAACCTCCCAAGAGCAACGGAGGAAGACCCATAACCAAGTAAGACCGGACACAAGTCAGACCAGGGGGACTGAGCTCTGACATAACAAATGTCCAAGGGGATCGTGGGGCAGTGGGTGGAGTAGTGGGAGGGTGGAGCAAAGGGAGGGTGGAGCAGTGGAAGGGTGTAGCAGAGGGTGGTTGAAGCAGAGGGTGGAGCAGTGTGAGGGTGGAGCAGTGGGAGGGCGGAGCATTGGGAAGCGGAGCAGAGGGGGGAGCAGAGGGTGGAGCAGGACTGTCTAGCTGATCTCTGGCTGTTTTCCAGGTACGTGATAGAGAAGAAGGAGAAGATGGGAACGCGCTGGTTGAAATGCTGCAAGACTGCTGACAGACAGACTCAGTTCAAGGTGACGGATGTGGATGAGGGGTCAGAGGTGCAGTTCCAGGTCAGAGCAGAGAATGAGGCCGGAGTCGGAGATCCAAGCGAACCGACCGTGATCCTCACCATCGAGGATGCAACTAGTAAGAGTCATTCCAGTTTGTGGTCACCAGATAAAGGCAGGTTGTGTTTGATAAACCGCCCCTCCTCGGATTCCAGGTCCTCCATCTCCTCCGCTGGAAGTGACCATTGTGGATGCCAGCAGGGAGCACATCAACGTCACCTGGAAGCCTCCAGCCAAGGATGGTGGCTCCCCTGTCACTGGGTACCATGTGGAGGTTGCGGAGGCCCGTACAGAACTGAAGTGGCTTCGGGTCAACAGCAGACCTGTCAAGGAGCTGAAGTTCAGGATTGATGATGGAATCAAATCAGAGAAGAAGTACGTCATCAGGGTTCGTGCCATCAATGCCATCGGCGTGAGCGACCCCTCAAAGATCTCTGACAAAGTCTTCACCAAAGATCCTGACTGTAAGCATGCAAAGATTTTTCTCTTCGATGTGCACTCATGACAGTGGAGATGATGGTGGTCCTGTTCTCTGGTCTGAAGGTGCTCCCACCATGGATCTGGAGGCTCAGGATGTGGTTGTGGTTGAGGGTGAGAAGCTGCACCTGAACATTCCCTACAGAGGAATCCCAACTCCGAAGATGGTCTGGGAGAAGGACACGGTTGAGTGTAAGGCCAACGACCGGCTCTCCATGACAGTGGAGATGAACAGCGCTCACCTTGAGCTGCTCAAGAGTAAAAGGGCCGATGCCGGAGCCTACAGCATCACTCTGGAGAACAGCCTGGGAAAGGCTACCGGGACCATCAACGTCAAAGTTATCGGTGAGATGGTTGGGTAGCTGGAACTTGTCCTGGCTGGTTATGACCTGAAGCCATTTCATGGCATATGTCTGACTCTCCCGACAGGACTGCCCGGTCAGTGCAAAGATATCATGTCCAGTGACATCACCAAGAACTCCTGTAAGATCAGCTGGGAGGCCCCCGAAGACGACGGCGGTACTCCCATCATCAGCTACACCTTGGAGCGCCGAGAGGCATCCAAGAAGACATACGTGCCTGTCATGTCGGGCAAGAACATCCTGACCTACACAGTCAAAGATCTTTACCTCAACTGTGAGTACTACTTCAGGGTGAAGGCCAGCAACAAGGTTGGAGCCGGAGAATATCTGGAGCTACGCAACCCGGTCATGACGGAGGAGATCAAACGTAAGTTCTGTTTTCAGAACTACCGAACCTGATAACACAGCTCAGCCTAACTGCTTTTTTAAAATATCGGTTGTCCAGAGAAACCAGACCCACCCATCCAGGTGGAGGCCCAGGACCCCACATCTAAGTCCATCACAGTCACCTGGAAGGCTCCAGACTTTGACGGTGGCTGTCTCATCCAGGGCTACATCGTGGAGAAGATCGAGAAGGATGGTGACCGCTATGATAGGGTCTCCCCAAGCCTGGTTCCAGGTTTTTCCTACGTTGTGACTGGGCTGAAGGAGGACATGGAGTACCAGTTCAGGGTCCGAGCCGAGAATGCTGCAGGGGTCAGTGAACCCTCACGCAGCACGCCACCAGTGAAGGCTGCAGACCCTGTTGGTAAGTCCAACCAACACACTCTGAATTATGTCACAGTTTCCAATTCAGGCTTACACTTCTGTCCTCTTCATTCCAGAAAAACCAAAGGTCACGCTGCACGCCCGCATACAGTCCGGGGTATGCGTGAAGAAAGGGGAGGAGATTCGCATAGATGCGTTCATCTCCGGCTCTCCATATCCAAAAATCACCTGGCTGAGGAACGATGAGGACGTCACCAAAGAGCCCACCAAAAAGATCATCCCTGTGGTCAAGAAGAAGAAGTCAAAGGCCAAGGTCTGTCTCCAGACCAGGACTTGTCTTTTACATGTTTGGACAGTTTTTGACGTTTTCTCCTGCAGGTTCCAGAACCAGAGGAGGAGTTTGTGACTCCCATGCGCGAGCGTCTCGGCCTGGATCAGACTCATAAAGGCCAGTCCGCACTGATGATCCGTGAGTCTGTCAGAGCGGACCATGGAAACTTCTCCGTCAGGGTGGAGAACACTCATGGTGTTGCCATGGCTACCTGCTTCGTCAACGTCCTGGGTAAGACAGACGTTTGCTTCATGATGTGTTTTCATCTGGTCATGTCTCTGGTCTGGAGAAGTAACAGCGTCACCATCTTGTCCTCCAGATAAACCTGGCGCTCCAATCAACTTCACCTTCGAGGAGATCAGGAACACCTCGGTCATCTGTAACTGGGAGCCTCCTGAGGATGACGGCGGCAGCGAGATCCTGAACTACATCCTGGAGAAGAAGGACAACAAGAACGACGAGATTGGATGGATCACCATCACCTCCACCCTGAAGGGCACCAGCTTCCCCGTCACCAAGCTCATCGAAGGAAAGGAGTACATCTTCCGAGTAACGGCTGAGAACAAGTTCGGCTGTGGACCTCCCTGCATCTCCGAGCCGCTCGTCGCCAAGAACCAGTTCAGTGAGTAAAATCATGAGAACATAGAGTCTATGGACCACTCACATTCATGTGTTCCAGAGTTTGAAATTTATCTGACATTCTGGAATTAAACCAAAATCTAAAGGAAAAGAAAGTGTTTAAATGATTGTATATCTATTGATAAAAACTCATATTTATGGACCTGTAAGCCCTACATCTCACCTTCTCCTACCACACTAGATCCTCCTGATGCCCCCAACACACCCAGAGTTCATGAGGTGACGGCTAGCTCCGCCCACATCTCCTGGCATGAGCCCAAGGACAATGGCAGTCCCATCCTGGGCTACTGGATTGAGAGGAAGGAGGTCAACAGCAAACACTGGACCCGGGTCAACCGGGCCCTCCTGAGCTCTCTGGATGTGAAGGTCACCGGGCTGATGGAAGGACTAACCTACATCTTTAGGGTGTGTGCTGAGAACCTGGCTGGCCCCGGGCCCTTCAGCGAGCCCACTGACCGCATCATGACCATGGACGCCATCCGTGAGTGTGAAAGTTTTTATGAATCATCTGAGATGGTAGACTGTCCAGACCTTGGTGAAAACCAGAGCAGATGAAGGCTGCTGGGAGACCTGCATGGATCATGTGACCTCTACAGCTGTCTGAGAGAACTTGTTCACTGTGATGGGTTGTTTCAACCGAAAATTACCGAATTTTCAGCTGCGTTTTTGAAAAGTTGTGACAAAAGTTTAACACATATCTGTCCTCAGTTCCTCCTGGACCCCCCATGCCAAGGGTTGTGGACACCGGGAAGGACTCAGTCATCTTGGCCTGGAAACCCCCACTGTACAACGGTGGAGGAGACATTCTGGGATACCACGTTGAGAAGGTAGAGAAACCAGCCAACCTCTGCACAGAGTGCTGACATCATAAATCTGAACTTCTGGTTGTTTCCAGGTACTGGCTGGTGAGAAGGAGTGGAAACGCTGCACTGAGTTCAGGTGTAAGGAGCTGACCTACACCGCCACAGGCCTTACTGAAGGGGCTGACTACTACTTCAGGATTCTAGCTGTTAATGATGCCGGTCCTGGAGCTCCCGGTATCACAGAGCCTGTCACCATCAAAGAACCAGAAGGTACCAACGGTTTCATCCAGGCTGATGAAAGCCTGAGAGTAGGTCTGAGCTTTCACTAACAACTCTGTGTTCTTCAGAAACTCCTGTTGTGGAGTTCGATGAGTCTGTGAAGAACGGTGTGATGATCAAAGCCGGCGAGCCGCTGAAACTTCCTGCAGTGGTGACAGGCCGACCCCAGCCAGAGATCAAATGGGCCAAAGACGAGGCAGAGACTGACAAAGAGAGGATTATTGTGGAGACAGAGGGCAAGAACAGCACTCTGTTCATCAAGAAGGCCATCAGGGCAGATCATGGAAAGTACCAGATCACCGGCACCAACAGCAGCGGAACAAAGACCGCCGAAACCAGAGTGGACGTTATGGGTCAGTAAATAGTTCTGATGGTTCTGTACGACTGAATGAAGCCAGGCTGATGTCTGGTTCTGGATGTAATGTATGAAAAAAAAAAGAAATTGTTACTGGCACTTTATGCAGACGTCCCCGGACCGGTGGTGGACCTGAAGACGGTCCAAGTGACCAAGAAGAACATTGTCCTCACCTGGTCAGATCCTCTGGACAATGGTGGCAGCGACATCATTGGCTATGAGGTGCTGAGGAAGGATGCCAAGATGAAGCTCTTCCGTCAGCCCATCGAGACAGCATCGTGTAAGTGCGATATCCAGGGCCTGCTAGGCGGCGAGGAGTACGACTTCAGGGTCATTGCCAGGAACAAGTACGGGGATGGAGCTCCAGCTGATCTAGGACCCATCCTGGCTGAAGATCCAAAAGGTAAGAGAACTGATTCGTAACCTGCCAGTTTCTATGGAATATCAGCTAACCTCCACATTATCGCAGGTACTCCATCTGCACCTGAGAAACTGCACTACACCGATCGAAGCAAGACCACCATCACTCTGGCCTGGCAGCCACCTCGCTCTGATGGTGGCAGCCCCATCAGAGGTTACTATGTGGAGAAGATGAGGTCCGACAGCACAGAGTTCGACGTGGCCAACCGTAAGATCTTCACAGAGTGCTGCGGAATGATCGAAAACCTGTCTGAGAACCAGGAGTATCAGTTCCGTGTCAAAGCTGTGAATGAGGTCGGGGACGGAGACCCATCCAAACCGATATCTGCCAGGATCCAGGACGATGAGAGTAAGTTCCCACGCTGCCACTGGTTCAGTCACGTCTGATTAAAATGACATGTGAGTAAAAATGTGTTGTTTTTCGGTCACAGTCGCTCCGGTTATCACCATCCTAAAGTTCTTCAAGAGCAATGCCATCATCGTGAAAAAAGGAACAGCCATTGACATCCCGGCCGAGGTGGTCGGACTACCTCTGCCGACGTTGCAGTGGATGAAGGACGATGTGCAGATCGAGAAGCCGGATGAGGAGAAGATGACGATGGAGATGGAGGAGGTGGGAGACCTTCTGAGCTTTAGAGGAGAGATATGCTTCTAAACCTTCATTGGCCAGTTTCACCAATTCGTGTTTTCACAGGTGAACCGGACCACCATGACCACGAAGATCGCCATCCCAAAAACCATCAGACAAGACAAAGGAAACTACAATCTGGTGGCTGAGAACTGCTACGGCAAAGCTCAGCATGTCATCCGGGTGGAGATCTTAGGTATGATCCATCTCCATCAACTGACACCTGTTTGGAATTTTTTTCATCTCTAACCCTACCCTACACTTTCAGACCGTCCTCTTCCTCCGAGGAACATTGTGGTGTCAGACATCAGGGCGGACTCGTGCTACCTGACGTGGGACACCCCAGAGGACAATGGAGGCAGTGACATCACCAACTACATTGTGGAGCGCAGAGACGCCAGCAAGAAGAAGTCAGACTTTGACATTCTGACCATCAATCTCATCGACAGGAGATACGGGGTGAGTACAGGATCCCCCCTCAGGACCATCATTAGCAGACGGGTCCACATGTCTCAACTGGGAACGTTTTCCTAAGAAAAACGTTTGTTCATGTCCTCAAAGACCTGTCAGGGTCTCTAATGTCCTTACGTTTCCAGCACCAACAGAAAGTGTGTTAAAAAAAAAAAGAGCAGATAAAATGATCCGGAAACAGTCAGAAAACCGACGTTTGCTGGATTATATCTGTTGGAGACTCATTGGGAATGATTTGTGGGATAAGCAGCAGAGTTTTTCTGATGGAAAATAGATTCTGGTATTGATTGTTCTGGATTCATTTGTACATTTAACTGAGCTTATAATAAAATTTTACAGGACAATGAACTAAGCTGTGACCGTAGATGCCTGAAGAATCAATTGTGTCCTGAATTAAGCTGTTTTTTTCCGGAAGGTCTACAAACTGGACTTGAACGGAGTCTACCAGTTTAGGATCAAAGCTGAAAACAAGTATGGTGTCAGCGATGGCTGCGACTCTGAAAAAGTCCAGCTCAGAGATCCATTCGGCCTCCCTGGGCCTCCACGTAACCCCAAAATCGTCGCAGCCACTGCATCCACCATGACGCTGACCTGGGACCCCCCTCTGGACAATGGCGGCTCCACCATCCAGGGCTACTGGCTAGAGAAGAGAGAGCGTGGCGCTGTGTACTGGGGTCGAGTCAACCGGGCACCGGTCACCAGGCCAGCAGTGAAGGGCCTGCAGTACACCGTGCTGAGGCTTATCGAAGGAACAGAGTACCAGTTCAGGGTCGCTGCCTGCAACGCTGCAGGAATCGGACCACACAGCGAGGCCACCGAGTGCCGCTTCACCACAGATCCATGCAGTAAGTGTTATTCCTCCAGAACAGATAGTCCACAGGTAGATCTCGTTAGGTGTTCAGTTTCAGCTGGTTTTCACTTACTGTTTATAATTTGTTGAGGATCAGAGTTGATCCATCACCATGAGACCCCTTATGCTCCTGTTTTCCAGACCCACCCAGTCCCCCAGGAAGCCCAGAGGTTAAAGACAAAACCAAGAGCAGTATCACGCTCACCTGGAGCCCTCCAGACAAAGATGGCGGCAGCCCCATTAAGGGGTACATCATCGAGGTTCACGAGGAGGGCTCTCCTGATTGGAGGAGAGTGAACACTGCCGACAAGCTCCACCCATCTACAGAAATCACTGTCTCTGACCTGAAGGAGGGCAAAAAGTGCAAGTTCAGGATCTATGCAGTGAATGCTGCCGGCAACTCAGAGCCCGCCAAGACTGCAGACATCTTGGTCCAGGACATCCTGAGTAAGAACCTGGAGACACGTCTCTCATTAATAAAGCAACAGCAGAGATTTCCAGCCAGACCAATGAAGCTGGACAGACACTACAGAGTCCACCTCTATGCTGATGATGTTATGCTGTCCAGCAACACCTAGACCAGGGCTCTTCAACCCGTGGCATGCGAACCAACTGTCAGCTGGCCCAGCTGATTCTACCAACACACAGCCACTTTAAACTGTGACAAAAAAAATAAAAAATTGTGAGCAGTGCCTAGACCTTTTTTAAGGACAGGCCACCAGTCTAGCTCCAAAAAAGGATCGGGCAGCAACGGTAAAAAAAGAGATCCTACAGAGGGAGTCAGCTGACTTACAGCCGCTGTTACTAAGCATGAGGTTTGCTGGTCGGGTTGGAAAGCTGGTGTTTGGTTTTATACAGATGGAACGAACAGGGCCTTGACAAGAATTACAGCGTCATGTAAATTGTTTAAAGCAAAAATTTAACAGAATAGTAATAGTACAAACATTAGGTCCCACCTCAGGCTAGAGGGGGAGAATAAGCCGCAGGTTGTTGCTCACACATTCATTCTGGAGATTCCAGGCAAAATATGGACAGAATATGAAAATATGTACCGTACCGTACCGTCCTCTTCCGCTTATCCAGGGTCGGGTCGCGGGGGCAGCAGCCAATCAGGGAAGCCCAGACTTCCCTCTCCACGGCCACATCAGCCAACTCATCCGGGGTGATCCCGAGGCGCTCCCAGGCCAGCCGAGAGATATAATCCCTCCAGCGGGTCCTGGGCCTACCCCGCGGCCTCCTCCCGGTGGGACGTGCCCAGAACACCTCCCCAGGGAGGCGTCCAGGGGGCATCCTGACCAGATGCCCAAACCACCTCATCTGGCTCCTCTCGATGCGGAGGA
>JAVQJG010081624.1:0-24472 GCA_036024015.1 Craterocephalus amniculus | reverse complement strand
TATTTCAGTTGATTTGTAATGAATACACAATGTATGACATTTCATGTTTTTTAATTGCATTACAGGAAATAAAGAACTTTATCACAATATTCTAATTTTCTGAGACAGACCTGTATAGCCAGATTAGTTATACACTGTACCTTTTAAAGAACACAATTTACTCAAGTTTTGGGTTTTTTGATGCACCCATCCATGCAAAAATGAAAATTAAAGACCATTTGAAGAAATGCACATGAAAAATAAAATTAATTTGCAAAAATAAACTTTCCACTGTGAAGAAGGGGTGTTGATTTACTTATTGGATGAAAATCTTTGAAGGAACTGTCATTTTGTTTGTGATGAAAAAGCTTCCTCTCCTGCTTCCTCATGTGGTAACATCTACTGAGCATCATATACAAAGGAGCTTAGAAAAATAGTAAAGCTTCCTTCCTGATGTGCAGAGGAATAACAACCTCAGTCAGAGGCTTCGAGCTGATTCTTCCCCGCCGTGTTCTATGCAGTAACCAGTGGAACAGCAGGATTGGGATTTGTAACAAAACTATTAGCCGTCTTGTGTAAACTGCAGTGTGTATCAGTACTGCGCTGTCAGAAAAAATGGAAAAATATGTAAATATGTGTTATTTTTATACTATCATACTTATTATTTATTATATTCCAAAATCATGCAGCTCTGGAGAGATAAGACGTTGAATTTGTTGGGGCTGGTGGGAACTCCTATTGTGATGGTAGATGGAAAATCAGCATTCATGCTGTGAAAATATGTCTGCAGTCCTCAGTTAGTTACAAAGAAGCATCAAAGCCCAAAGCTGTAATAAATAGTGGTCGTAGGGGTTCATCAGCGATTGAGTGCTCTGTAGCTCCACAGTACAAGACGAGAAATCTGCAGTAATACTCGGCATCAAACTGGCAGGAGTCCACATACACTTGGATTGATGCACATTCAATTTTAGACATTGCTTGAGAAGACGCTCCTCGTAGCTTAGCACATTCAGGTTAATCCAAAATGTATGTCTGTCGGACCTTAGTGCAGCTGCATAAAATTGGGCATTTTCATGAAAAACTTTGGCATTTAGCCCGATTTATACAATAGTATGCGGTCATATTTTCTAGTCTCCCATTCTTAATGGAAACAGACAGTCCCCTAATTAGTTAATTACACCTTAGGGCATTGTTTTCGTGACGATAGGAGCAAAAGCTAAGAAAACAGTTTTTCTTTATTTGTATAAAAAAGCCCAGAAACTGAAATAAACATGATCAGATTTTTAAAATCAGAATAAACAACTGTAGAGGTAAAACAAAGTTGGTTGAACGGCAGGGCAGAGTAGCAACTCCTGCTTAGTCGTTAGAGATGATCAATAGAAAAAGTCAAGTAATTTCATACATGTTTTCCTTTTACAGCCTCTTTAGAAAGTTTTGCCACCACATGACACATGACACATGGCTGCATTTATTCATAGCTTCTACAGTGACTGTGAATAGGAGTTAATTCTGTGAAATGAGAATGAAAAACAAAGGAAAGTCACTTTCAGTCCAAGCAAACACTGAAATTGTGTCGTTTGATGGTAAATTATGTGACCTTTTCTTCCACTTTCTCCTCATATCAGGCCTCTATTGGCATAAAAATGTGGATGTATGAGGTTGATGCATTTTCAACACACAGCTTCCTTTCATAGCTACTAATTTTGAATAGTTGTTTAATTGTATGAAAACAAATAGATCATGTGCCTATTGTCAATATGTGTGTGTCTTGGTTTAACTACAACGTGGTAGATTGTTTCTGCCACCACAGTGTGCGTTAATTTCCCCAGCTGTTTAACAGCTGCAGGAAAAACTACAGAACATTTCACTATTGTTGGGCTATTGAAGCTATGAGATTCTTTTAAATGGAAATATTATTTTAACAATCATGTATGGCCAAATATAACAATCAACAAAAAGTTTGTGTGTGTAACACCTAAATGAAAATGAGGTCCTGTGAAATTTCAGTTCAAACTACACACATCTGAAAGATGACAGCAAAATACATGCTTACTGAGTGTTGTAAATGGTTTTAAAGTTACACAATCATTATTGAGTCCTAAGTATACAGTTCTATCAAGAAACCAAATGAGCACAAGACTGAAGAAACAATTAAATGCTATAAATGAGCTGAACACAGATTTATGGACCAACAACCGTTGTTAACCATCACATTATTCTGTAATCAGCTGGTGAATGCACAGTGCTGGTCTGCAGACCACACAGAGCAACATGCTACTGAAAACATTGCAAATGTGCTTTTCACTGGTGTTGAATTCTCAGAAGTAACTGTAAGATTAATAGCATACATGTGTCGGTACTAGCTAGCAACATGGTGTTAGATAAGAACAAACATCCCCTAGGATGGCTGGAGAACTGTAGAATGATAGGTGGTGATTTCAGAACAAATTTTGCTAGCTGATTGATTCAAAGAATGTTGGGCCTCATTCACCAATCTCTTCTGACAAATTTCTGCTGGTGGATCTGGGAATTAAAGGTGGCTGATTCATTTATGGAGTGATGTTGCCTGCGCTGCGCTGTCTGTTGAACCAGTAGTCTGTCTCCACCGCCACTTATTATTGAATGAATGAAATGGATTAAAAACAAAACAAAAAACATTTCCCCGTGTGAAGTATAACATTAGGATGTGAAATCAAAATTGTGCTATGATAACAAAATAATTTATCAAAAGTTCTTTAAAAATCTGAGTAAAACCTCAAAGTGACTTTATTGTTGTATTTTAATGAACGGAACAGCAGAAAACATCACAAACATTGTTTTAGTTTTCTGATGTTAGTAAGAGTCCTTCTGATTTGTTTCTTGATTTGTTTTTACCCAAGAACAAATCCAAGATATGAAGATTTTGATGAATGCCACATTTTTCGTAAAACGTTCAAAGAACAAATTTGTTCGTAAGAACTGTTGGTGAATGAGGCCTATTGTTCATTAACCCAATTCCTTCAGTCAGTTTGTGTCAATCCTGAACATTTAAGACACATCCAGGGATCAGTCTCCGCCACTGACAATAAACTGCACACATCTTTTCTCCTTCCAAACTAATTTCTGTGAAAAAGCTTCTCTAAATGCCTCCTACAAAGTTAAAGCCAGCCAGGTCCTTTGTCACCATTGCTGAAGGATGTAATTATGTTATTTTAGTGACTTCTACAAAGTGGTTAGTACATTTAGTTTAAGTGCAGCAGGTAGGCAGACATGCTGTGCCTCTGTTCCTGATAATGTATGTCATAATGCTGCTGCTATTTTAGATTATATCATGCTATTATTCATTGTAGATAGCATGACAGATTAATGTCCGTCCACACAGAGAAGAGGGTATTCACAGGAAGACCTAAAAGAAATGACAAACGCATCGCCCTGAGTTGTGTTGATGCTGATTGCATAAACACCAAGGGGGGAAGAAGGCATAAAAAACACAAGAGGAACAAGTCAGAAAACCTTTAAGAATTTAGGTGCAAAAATTGGTTGAAAAAATGCCTGAAAGACCTTGTTTTTCTTCATCTTCACCTCACTGACTAACACGTTTATAATTCACAATAAAAATGAAAGGTTTAACCCTGAGCTCAAGAGGCAGAAATGAAAGTTTTCATTGTCAGCTTTCAAACTCTGATCAAGCCTCACAGCTTTTTTAATGAAACCCTCAGGTCTGAAAGGGTTAATGTAGCCTGCCGTTTTAATTCAGTAAACTCTGCCTTTGTAATTCAGTAATATAAAAGCAGTTTTAGAGTTAAATCAATTTAACTCAATTAAATTTTACCTTCAATGCACTAATTAAACCTGTGTTTTGCTTATTTTTGTTCAGTTAAATTCACTTTGAATTTCCCTTATTTGTTGAGCTTCTTTACCGCTTTACTGTGTCCACAACGGTGACAGTCATGGCCAGAGGCTTCATGTCTGCCTCCTCTCACGTACAAGTGTTTTGGGATTGTTTTGAGGAAAATCCTTTTGCACAGATATATTTCATGGATCCACAAATGAACTGTGATATTTGGACGTTGCTCAATAGACCCACATTTAACAAAGAAAATGTCAAATAGGGTGAAAGGAAAGGATTCTAGTTGCATCTAAATTTTTGTTTCATTTTACACCCATTGATGAAGACTTTACTCTTGAGTGGTGGTTGCCTGCTGTGGAAAAGAAGATGGCAAATGATGATGAAATTGTCTCTGAAGTTTTCACATTTTAGAAAACAGCATTTTTAGCAGCATCAACTTGATGAATGTTAGAAACAAATATTTGTTTGATTTAAAGCAGACAGCAGAAATACACACAAGCACATTTAACTGTAGACTTACTAACTTGAGTGTCTAAAAGTCAGGTTAAAACTCCAGGATTATGTATTTAGAAGTAAAACATTTCACGCAATAGCAGAGACTGATATTATACATAAAGAAAGTAAAAGTAGCACACAACACAAAGAAGAAAGCTGATATAAACCCTGACATCACAAATCAAGAAATGACCAAGAAAAACATCCTCCTTTACTCTTATCCTCACATCATGTGAGGAATAACTCCTTTGCTGAAAACATGGGCCGACATTAACGCGCAGCAACTCAGCTTTCTGACTGCAGGTGACTGAAAGATTTACGGGCACAGTGGACTCTGTCTACCGTGTTGTTTTTCATCAGAGCCTGCTCTAAATTCTCCCGGTGACTTTTTCATGGCTACATATTCAGGCGGTGCACTGATGTGATATTGTGGCTTTGAGTTAGTGAACCCGTCCAAAAATTCGTCTTCACACTGACAGGGGACAGATATCTGTCATGGAATTTCTGCTACGGATGTGACAGACTCCACTGAAGAACTCCACAATGGATCCAATCAGTCACCGTCTCAGTCCTCGCTCAAGGTTGTTTCTGCTAGCTACAAAGTCGTTTAATTCTACAGCACGTGTTCACAATTTCTGTGCTATTATTTATGATCATAACACCCTGAGAGCCTGATGTTTATCTCAGTTAGTGTGAAGAAATATTTTATCAATGGATTTAAGTGGAAAGAAAGAGTTTGAGGTTCATTGTAGGCTGTAAAGAAGGGTTGCAGTGAGGTAAAAGCTTTTAGGAATGAAGTACTAAAATTTAATGGCTCTATCAATTTAAGCAGTAAAATATCCGTTTACCTTAATTAAAATGAACCTTTAATTTCTTGCCTGTATGGCAGTACTACTGCAGTAAAACAAATCAGTCACTCCATAGAGAGAAACAGAAACAAAATGCACTCTGTACAGGTTTTTGGCCAATTTTAGCTCTCGACTTTTCTTTTTTCGTCTTTTTTTTTTTTTTACCATCCCTCAAATTTAAATGTAAAAATCAATAATATAGTTCCGCTGTTTCCTTCTGTTTTCTATCTTTAGGGAACAGATCTGAAATATCAGATGTGTCAGGAGGGTATTTTTCTTACGTTGGCTGAGTGAACAGCTGCCTGCATAATGGAGACACCAGCAAGTGGCTGCATTCCCACATTTTAGGGGCAAACCCAGCAGTTGAGACCATATCTTATGAATCAATACTTGGTTGACTGAAGGGAAACCTGTGGGATGTGAATGCTCCCTGGAATCATTTTTAGATTTAAAGCCTGATGAAGACTGAGATTCTGTGAGATCCTTATAAACTTCGTCTTTGAGCGGTATTTAAGTTCTGTATGTGTGTGATTGGACTTTTTAGGAATAAGATGCAGGGATATTTGGTCAAACATGCAACAGAGGAGGTACCGAGTCCGACCAGCTACTTACCCCACTCACATCGGTGTGTTTCGGTGGAACACTTTATCTTCCAAAATGTCTGTTGGCATGTTGTGTGTTCATAACGTCCTTGCTTAGGAAAGAAAAGCACTGTGATAAAAAACCTATTAACCCAATAAAGCCAAACATCATATCATTTGATACAAGCTTTTTCTGAGACATTTTGCATCACTTTTTGGCAAAAGACTTTCCTCAAAACTCTGTTGTAAACAATATGATACTTGTCTTCTGCTCCCTACTGGACACTAGGAACCAGAAGACACTATGGTAATTTTCACATATCATGGTGATAAATGGTAGATATACATAGAAAATAATATTATTTTTCCCCCAACATTTTGTTACAGGACCAATAAAGACCTCCGATTTTTTTTTTAAATGGACTTTTCTGTTATTGATGGTTGGGGTTTTTAGGGTTAAAGGCAGAGAAAGTCTGCTCCTTTGATTGGCTCTGATTAGCAGTTGTATACTGTGTTGGTTTGAAGTTGCAACCTGGTGCATATTAAGCATCAGACACAGACAGGGTCACAGGATTTAACAGTAAAAATGGAGTATGTTGTAAAATGCGGACTATTCTGGTATTTGCTCCTAAGACTGCAATCAGCTGCCCCTATACTTAGGTTATTTTTTCCTGTCTGAGCCAAATGAGCAAGAAAAGCTGGATGAGAGTCAAATGCATTTTGATGGCTGCAGCAGTGTGTGTGAGGTCATCTGACTTGTGGAGCTTAACTCTCCTTTAGAAGTTCATCAGGGGCTAACAAGGCAGAAACCAGAGCCTCCATCAGAGTCATCCATGTGTTTGAGCTTCAGCTTCGGGCTGGCCTGAAGAAAACTGGTAAAAGAGGAGAAAATGAAAAACAATCCACATAACTTGTGATAGAAGAAACTGCTGTAGATGTTTATTTAAAAAAGAAAAACAGCAACCATAAACCTGGTAAATAGTACAACTGGGGGGGTGCCTTTGATAAAATCTAGGTACAAGTTGATCATGTCATTGTCATATTTATATACAGTAGCATATTAACACAGCCAAGGCCTCCAAAGGGTTTTACAGAAAAGAAAAAATTATAAAGCACAGAAACAACAAACTAAGGTAGAATGTAAAACCTTAGCAGGGTACCTGGACTCAGCCAAAGGCTCAGGCAAACCAGTGAGTCTTGAATGGTGGTTTTCAAACCCAGGGTCATCACTCCAAAGTAGGGTCACCAGATAATTGAAAAAAATATACAACCTACATTTATCAAATACATTTGGGATTCGTGTCATGCATTAATTCAGAGATAAGTCTGTGAATTTATTAAGTTAATTTTTGAACACATTAAAGACCTATATAACTTACACTATTTTCTCACTGACATGCCATCTATCTGCAGATAATTCAGCATCCATTTTCCATCCTACCTGTACTGTCAGCTCTCTCCAGACAATAAAAAAACTGTCTTTTCTTGGCTCTCAGATTATCTCTTGCTCTTCTTTGGCTCTCCTTAGTTTCCTCTCTTCCTCTGATAACGTCTTCTAATGTTTCTTTTCTAAATCCAACGTCATGTGTACAAAACCACTGGTTTGTTTACATTTGCTTGCTAACATGTAACACATGCACAAAGTGAAACTCAGCTGTTGGTGCACGTCATATAAAAATAGATTTTAACACAGCAAGAAAAGCAGATTTTCGGCATGCAGGCACTTTGTCTGAGCAGTGAACTGATTCCACCAAAAACCACTTTATCCTCCTTATTTTGGGAGATTCTGACAGTTTTAAAGCCTAACATGTCGGGGATGCTGCAGAATAACCCTTCTGATCGCCACAATTTGGTGGGTGGGCAGTTGTGAACATCAGTGCATGCTATAAAGGTGGTCATGGCTCAAAACATTCGCGACTACAACACTGATATAAAGGTGGAGAGTCTCTTTGCAGACTACAGAGTTAAAGGCAAAGTGTTCCACTTAGTTTCCTCTAGTTTCTAAGTGAGATAGAGGAACCTCCAGGACCATTTGACTGGCCGAGCAAAGCGCTCATGAGGGCCAATGCAGAACAGGATCAGACAGGCATTCTGGGGCCGGCCCATTCAGACTCTTAAAAATAAATGAAAGAATCTTAAAATCAATTTTGTACTTGACTGGAAGCCAGCTGAGTAAAGCGAGTACTGGAGTTACTGTATGTGCTCACGTTTCTTTGTCCCAGTGAAGAGGCTGCTGCAGGTGGTGAAGCTCAGACTGTTCAGTGCCCACATAAAAGGAGCTACGTAATTAACTTAAGTCTGGAGGGAAATTTGCTGCCTCATTTAAAATTATTTAGTAATTCAATAAAAAAAATGCTTTCAATAGAAACTAATTTATAATTTCTTCTTAACCTTAGTTCCTCAAATAAAGAACCATTTTTGTAAATTTGGTTCACAATAATTTAAATAGTGTATTTATTCAGGTAATAGCTAATCAAAAAGCAATCCTGTAAAAGTATAAGAGGAGAATAATGCTTTGAAAACTTGGGTGCAACTCAATGTTTCCCTTGTTCCCCCGAATTAAAAAGTTAAACACATAATTAAAGTGAGTCTGGAGCCCTGAAAACAACTTTTTTTTACATGAATCCCTCATAATTCCTTTTGTTAGCAATAAAACTGTTGTCATGCTGTTTCTATTAAACTGAAAGATCGCTTCTGTTTGTAAGAACTGTTTGAAAATAGTTTATCCAAGTTAACTTATCAAGTTAGTTCAGCTCAACAGTCAGATTTGATCAAACGTTTTCGTAGCAGTTGTGTAAAGTCTTCAAAGGTTCATGGGAAATGCTAATTTAGCAGGGATTTGATTGTTATTAGTATCCTATAAATTAGAATTGTATCCTAACTGGCAGTGTTTGGTTTACATTGATTCAATATTTAAATATTCTATGTTGAAGTGTAAAGGTCAGTACAGGCAGGGTACATTTGCAAACTTCATCATGGATTAATTTTGCATAAATGACATCTGCATATACTCAGTACTAAAAGGATTTCTTATTAACTTTGGCTGAGCCGTGCACCTGCTCAGCTAAAAGTCTGACACTTACCAAAACTTCCAGAAATTTGAAGCCACAACAAATGCTAAAGCATCAAAAGTAGGACTTCATATCTTTATTCACTGTGTGATGAAAAAATTTGAACAAAAAAAATCTAAACTTTGTAATTTAGCCGCCATGATCTTTTTCATCAAGTGTGTTTTGATAAAGATATCTTCATCTGAGATAATTTATGTTGGTGTCAGTTTTCCCTTTTTTCTCTTAGGGTAAAAGAGTGGTGTTGGTGTGTTTCCTGCAACCAAAACTGTGCTGCAGCCCGTCAGACTGTGCTCAGTCATTGGGTTGTGCTCAGTAACACGAGTTACAGTAGAGGGTATTTTCTTATGATGAAAATAGTCAACAAATAAGAAAGCCAGTGAAAGAGAAAATCATACGTTTTCGTCTGCTGTTTTCTAACTCTGTCCCCCTGGCTCAATAAATGAGAAGTCACAACAGTCGTGGTGCACAATCAAGCTGAAGAGAAACTGATTCAAATCCGTGCTGCGTATACTCGGCTGTAAATCAGAAAATGGCAGCTTTTTCTCACGCATTGTTTCAATTCTCCTCATTAAGAATCTGCACATTTAAGCAGACGTGTGCTTTTTGTCCGTCATCAACCTGTTTGGAGGAGAGGGACACAGCCACGCAGCATTAATGTAGCATCCCAGGCTGATTTCACTGTGTACTGATGGCTCAGAGTCAGTATTTGCAAACACCATAATTCACCCAAACCACTCAGGGCGTCGTGCTCCTCAGACAGCTTCCCCTGCAGTGGGAACCAGGATGGAAACCACTTCGGCAGCTGCAAAGTGAGCTATAAAGCAACGCTGTGATATCCGAATGGCCTGGAAATCATCTTGGCTTTAACGGCCCCACTAGAAATGATGAAGCAACATCTGCTAACAACTGCAGCAGTGTCTCAACAAAATAAACAAGAATAAACAAACGCGCCCTCACAGCTATTCCTGTTAGCTCGTCCTACCTGCTTTCCCTTCCTTCCTATCATGCGATCTCTTTGCGTCAGAGTTTCTTCATCACCTTTTGATTCTGAGAGCCGTGCATCACCAGCGGCCGACTGTGCATCGTCTCATTTGGAGCCCATTTGCATGAGGGTAAGCTGGGATACTGGAGTCAAGTATCTGGAGTCAGCAGAGCTCTAATAAATGAGAGGCCCCGAGTCGTAATCCTGCCCCTCATCCCCTCCCGTGCTGACTGAGTGCTCCTCAGAGGATGCAGTAACAGATTAAAGAGGCTCACATGTTGATACACAGTGCTGGTGGGTCTGTTTGTGTGTGTGCGCATCCAGAGGTGAATGGATCCTGTTAATATCCTGCCCGTGGTGCACGTTTATCTGCTGCTCTGGGTGCGATTCAGCATCCTCATGGATCACAGCTGGAAGATTTCGTGGGAAATAATTGGGCCTCTCTTTGTGCAGCGGTGTATTTTTATTTCTTGAGTGTGTGTATGATGGGCTGTGTTGTCACATCAGAGCAGTAAAACTGTTGTCTCTTTTAAGATTATGGGTGGTGTGTAAAAACAGCTCCAGCTAGCCCACCTTCTGTTCATGATCTCTGGTAGATACGCCTGAGCTTCCAGTCAGCTCATACACACACTCGTATCCTCGTTTTAAGTTTAATTCCACGGTTTGCTGTTTGTAGTTTCACTGCTATTGTAAAACTCTCTCCTTTGTTCTCCACATAATCTGTTGAGAGGTTTGTATATTTCTAAACATTATCATTTGTTTTGACACTTGGTCAGAAGGCCAAAAGATGAGTGAAAAATGTGATAATTTTACATGTAGTGACATACGGCTTTATCTTTCTGGGTCAGGATTTCTGTTCGCTGTGAGTCAGTCTTTGAGTTCATGTTTAAATTAGGATCAAATGGTGTGTTATGAGTTCATCTTTTGAGAAATAAATAAATAAATCCATGTAGTAAGCTAAATGAAAGCTTCAATATGTTGAAATAGTTTGAGTTTGTTCACTCATCACATTAAAAAGGAACCAAGCAATAGACCCTAAACTTTGCTCTGATGGATCTCCTGCAGGGCACGTTCACACTGCTGCTGTTTAGTCCACTTCTAGGGAGAGTTTAGAGCAGCGTGAATCTTCATTCACACCTTAGTCTAGACCAAAGAAGCAACTGGTAGTTGGCTTGAAAACCGTGGTCACGGTTTAAATAAGTGGCTTCTGGTGCAGCTCATGCAGTATGACAGCAAATGCACCATCCTGTGAACCAGAGAGAGGAAGTGACGTTGGAGAAACGCGCTACAAAGCTCCTGCTGCCAGGAAATATCTGCTTTACATCTGCACGGCTCCATCTTTATACTCAGAAAGTCAACATTATACAGCTCCTCACGTTACAGAAATCGGTCCTGACTACTTGCTGGGTGAGCCTCTAGAAGCTAAATGCACTGTGAGGAAATGAAATGAAAGAAGGTAGATAAAAGCTAGAGGGAGGATACTTTAGAAACGAGGTGCAAGAGCTACTCGTGTTTCAGTTGAGTTGTGTTGTGCAGATGACTGACTACATATCATTCAATAAGCTTTTGTTTGAGCCAAAGATGTTTTTCAAGCATCTGCATCAGGAATTTGGCCGACAGATCTGCACAGTCTGATTCTGTTTCAACCCAACATGCGCTTCTTTGCAGGAAGAATACATCCTCCATGTGGGGAACAGGAAAAAGGTGTTAATATGACTTCTGAAAGCCTCCCATGTCCCCGCTGACTCCCCTTCACTGACTTTTCTTTCTTTCTTTTTTCCTTTAAATCTGCTTCAGTCAGCTCTACATTTTTATCCGTCGGTAAGTCAGGTGAAGAATGTAGAGCTTCGCCTTCCGCACCGCTCCATGAGACCTTGTCTCATAATGGATAGAAAAGTGTAATTCCCAGTGAATTTTTAGGAATAGGCTTTTAACTTACAAGGAAGAGAGAGAGGCAGAACTATTCCCATTGAAACCTTTTTATCTGAATCGATAAGATCAGTGGAGCAGAGGTTAGTTTTCATGAAGCTACTTTTCTCCATTTAATGATGGTTTTCAGCCGGGCGAGTGGTGAAAATGTAATTATTGCCTAAGTACAGGGAGGAAGGTCTAATTTACTGATAAGCTGTATAAATTACGTAACACTGTCGAGTTCTTTCTTCATTAATAGCTTTGTCACCTCAGGTTCACCTCCAAAAAGAGATTGTTGTGATGCAGACAGGCCCCATTCCTTCACCCTTTGACTCTTTAGCCAATACTTGGGCAAAATTATTCACTGCTTTTGTCCCCTAAAAGAGGAAATCTTCAGTCAGTAAAATAAGCCCACGGTGGTATAATGCATCTTTTACAGCATCAGCCGGAAGGAGGAGACGGGTGGCAGCTTTGTTTGCTGAAGGGCTGCTTGACATTGATGTGATTCAGATTGATGGCGGCCATCCTACAGAGACCAGAGACCTTCCACCAGTTTTCTTTTTTATAAAACCGTATAATGGTGTGTGGCAGGTTCTGTGATATAAACAAAGCGTTGTTTGTGTCTGTCCATGATGTGTCCGGGGCAGCTGGTCGGAATTGTAATCGCTTTCATCATCATTCATGGCAAAACAAACAGGGCTGATTCAGAATCAGGAGGCAGACAGAAACACTGAAATGCAGCATAGGTGAGAACAATCTCATACTAAAACTAAATTAAAGCCCAGTGTCTTTTCTAATAGTTATTTAGTGAAGCTGATTTACTATTTGTTGATAAATTTGAGATTTCATTCAATTTAATTATACATTGAAAGTACTGTGTTTATCCCCACATGGGAATAGGAATGTTATGTCTTGCCTCTGACTGAACACTCTTCGCTGATTCCTCACAGCGTTGTAGATGATGTGAAAGATTGTCTGTCATGTTGAGCAGCTTCAGAGTTCACCAGAACTTCTGGATCAGTTTTTAAAGCTGAGTTTGAAAAGATCCAACATCTCGGTGCAGCCGAATGATTTCAGTTTCTTTATCAAGTATCGGCTCTGTCCCTCCATCTAGTCTGGTGTCCTTTCTGAATTCAGGTGTTTGTAATTCCTCCACCACACACACCCACACACACCTTTGCTCCCAGGATGTGAACTGAGATTTTCTGTTCCTCCTGAAATCCACAATCATTTTTTTTCTGATGATTTGAACACATAAACTGACTGAGCAGTTCTCTGTACTCAGATGATAGGACCACCATCTCAGACCAAATCTTTCAGGCTCAAATACTGTGCTCTGTTGGGTAGTAGTGGTAGAATATCCAGTGCTGGCCTAACTGTGTTGAGGGAACATCTGGAATAAAATAATATGATCCTACGGTAAAAGTTGTCCTGAAGCAGGGAGATGATGGCATCCACAACCCCAAACCAATTCCTTTTAGCAAACTGGAATGGGTCCTGAAAGGTGTCCACTTACTTATCCAGTTGAGCTGATAGATTTCCATGATGTGAGATGTGAAGCCAACTGACATTAAATTCACATGGTTAGGATTTATAATATAAAACATTTAGATAAATACCAAGATGGAGACATATTTTATAAAGTCATTAATTAATTATGCAACAGATTTAAACACCATGAGAATAATTTCATTTTATGGCAGCATTTAGGAATAAATAGTACAACTTAGCCAGTTGACATGACAACAACTAATTAAACAAATTGATTTTGAAATTAATCCACTTCAAAGAATATTTGTTAATTTTTATAAGTTAGCACTGACATGTACTCTGTGCGTCATTTAATAGGGCAAATGTGTTTCATGTGTTTGATTAAAAAGTAAGTTAAGAAAAACAAATTTTCCAGAACTGATCTATCAAACTGTTTGCCTCATTTATGGAGATGATGGAGTTTTATTGTATTTTAAATGGGACTAACTTGCATGTCATAATTGATTACAGTTACATAGAATACACCATAAACATATGGATTATTTTGGAAAGTAGAAGTTTACCTCCACGCTGTTTTGGCCTTTGTCTGAGAGGAGCCAATCGACAGGCCAATTCATCCTGTGATAAACTGTAGTCGTGTTTCTGTTCTCTGATTTCTAAAGTTGTGTACTCTTCATGCAGGGTCGTGTCATGTTCAGTAAACTGAAGGATTCACGCAGCTGCTCAGCCTTAGATCTGCCTCTGATTGCCTGTCCGAGCCTCATTGCTCAGTCTGTTGTGATAAAGCTGCTGCTGCTTTGCACAATAGTGTGTAATTCACCTGGATGGTCCAGAACCTGAAAGGGATTTGTTCCACACAGGTGGAGGTAAATATGTATTAACACCCACTGGTAACAATGCAGCTTAACTTTAAATCCTTCTCTCCCAGGATCAATGAAGAGTGCAGCTGAGGGACAAAGACAAACCTGATGAACGATCAGTGCTCCAGCAAAAAAAAAACAAAAAACATCAGCATCACACATCCGAGCTTTGAGAGACAGTCCCTGATTGTAGCTGCATGAGATCAACTAGCAGATGTTAGCATTTTAAACCGTTTCCTTTGCATGATGAGGGCATTTCAAGACTAAAGTTGTTGTTACTAATCACTCCTATTACACAAGATGCTGCCATTTAAATTACTCCACCTTTAATTAGTCAACTATCAAATAGAGGAAAAACTGTTGGACATGTGGCATCTCTTCAGCTTGTAAAAATATCCTGATACCTAGTGACAAAGGTGGGCACAGAAATGATTTCCAGTACCAAATACATCCGTGAATAGTGGCAGTCTTGAACTCCTCTGAGTGAAGTGAGAACCCTCTGAGCGAAGTGAGAACCCTCTGAGCTTTGTCTATTCAGACACACCGTAGTATAAATAGAATCACAAATATGGCAGCTGCCACGTATCTGGAGCCAGGGTAGATGCATATAAAAGGCTGATTCTGAGAGAATAAAGTTATTTTATTGACGTGATCAAATAGAAACAAAGATTTTAGTTTTTTCTTCTGTCACTGACATTTGATTTAGTTACGAACTGCACCTTTAAACCAGATGTTTTCAAACAAGTGAAGGAATGAGATAAAAACATCATAAACAGTCATGATGATGTAATTCGGACAGGTTCTAACCCATCCAGTTTCGATCCCTGTATAAGTATCCACTATGTTTTAGCTCTACTTTTAAAATATCTAACGAGTGTCAACAAAGACCTTAACTCTGAAACCAGCTAATAGAATATTAGAATAGTAATGTGCCCTTAAAAACATTTCAGAGTAGATCCACTTCTATTTTCATATCTGCTTGTGCCAGTGTTGATAACAGTAGTGATCTAATTAATAAAAATGACCTAGAAAAGGCTCTGCAGTCTTGCATCATTTAAGCATTTACCAAATCATGTCCAGCAAACAACAAAGATTTGACAAAAGGGAACTGCGAGTCTCTGAAAGTTCAGCCACAGTTTATGACAGAACTTAAATGCTTCTTACTCCGGTTCAGTGAGGCTCTATGTTGCCCAGAGCTGCTTATTGCTTCACAGCAAGTGTGTGAAGCATGAAACACAACTTTATTTTCAGCCTATGCCCCTTTTTTTAGATGAGAAAACTCAGCTTGGTTTCACTCACACACCTGACGTCTTGAATCGGCTGCAGAGGTCGGTAAACGGCCTGACACGGGTTTAGGGGGTGTGATAAAACTCTGTATTGTTAAAGCGATATTGGGTGCAGCGTGCTGGCAGCTGCAACAAAGATTCTCATCAACCTCTGGGGAAGTAAAGATGCTGATGGCTGAAAGTTAGCCCTTCCCTCAGCTCGTGTCTGAAAGGAGGTGCTTGAAACGCAGGGAAGGATCTTCAGTGTGTGACAGCCGTCAGTTCAGACATGTTAGGGTGTGTGTGTAGTTGGAACAGTAGAGTCGGCGCCGCAGCCTCGTCCTCAGAGGCGGAGGAATTTCCACAGTCTGTCTCTTTTCTGTAGAGAGTGATAGATGGTTCCTATTAAAGTGGGGGAGGCAATTAAAGTGATGAGGAGGGCCAGTCCCTCTCATCTGTAATCACTTTCCCTCCCTGCAGTGATGCTGCCGAGCGCGGCTGCAGGCGGGCTTCATCTGTCCGCAGTTCTTACGCATTCCTGCTGTGGGCAAACGCTATAAAAAATTTGGTGTGTTTGTGTCTTATATATATTCAGAAGCGAACAAGCTTTGCTGCCAAGCTGTTGTGGCAGAGACGCCCGGCACTGCCCTGCTCCGGCTGAAACTTCTCTTTGGTCGTGTCCTCGCCCTGATGTTCGGTGGCCAAGTCTCCCTGCTTTGCCAAATGATGCATCCCTTTGGCAGGAAGTGAAGTGGAAAGCGTTACCTTGGGAACAGCACAACCTAATAATCTTGTTAAATCATCCTCTCTATGCTCAGGGCAGAGAATTGAATCAGACCTGGAGTCTAAATAACTATTACTCAACTTGCTTGAAGAATATGTGCTGGTGGTGTGATTCTGTTTACCTCACATTTCTTAGTTTTTATTCATTCATAATGTTAAGAGCGTTTTTATGTTATACATAGCTTTTTTATATTTTTAACCTGTTCATGGGTTAGGTATTGGCTTGGATGACCCCGTCATCAGGACTATCTGATCCCATCAGTCTCAGGAAAATGTCAGAATCCGGTGCCCTGACTTTGGATCTTAAGATTATAACTTATATATAAATATAAATTATGTGTTTGGAGATTTTCTGCCGTAGTTTACAGCAGAGAAATAATTGCTCAGCTTTATCTTCACTGACTGAATGTTACTGCTTATCTTTAGAAATTTGCTCTAACCTGTTTGTACAGAAATTAAATGATACCAGAAACACTGAAGTTTTGGGTCCACACACACACAAACTAAATGACATTTTCTCACGTCTCTTGTTTGAAATGATCAGTAAAAGCAGTTCTTGCCTGTTTTGTAGCCATTTTATTACATCCTCAGATGTTGGATTCATTTTTGCTTCATGAAGGTGAAATGTGAGCTTATGTGTGTAAGGCTGAATAATTCACTCTGAAAGCTGCTGTCTTACACCATGGGCATCTCTCCAATTCCTTTTTTAGTTTTTGCTCTGGCTCCTCAAGTCCAGGTCAGATTGTTTCAGTATGTCTGCTGGTAAAATGTTTGTATGATTGAGATGCTGCGAGAGTGCGCTGGTATGTTGGATTGCTGTAATGGAAAAAATCTCTTGCAAAAAGTTAGTGTGAAACAGGTGAAACCTTCCAGCATTAAGGGTGTATCTATTGTATTTCCCGAAATGTCATCATATGATGTGACAATATTGTAACAATGTTCAAAACCACAATGTTGATTCCTTTTTCATGAAATAAGAATTTAAGAATAAAAAAACTCTTTAAATGTTTTTTTATACTACATCAGATTATATACTAAACAAATTAAGGAAGTAGGTACTTAATATATTTTTTAAAATGTTTCAACTGATTTGTTCTTTTTCTAAATCAACAACTTGGTATCAATACAAACATGATACATGTTTTTTATATTTATATGTGGTTAAATGATAGCAGTAAAAGTGTTTTTTTTTTCACCACGCGTACTTTCTTTGAAATGAAAAATGTGAATAATCTATATGTTTGACCATTGCTTGTATATTTTTCATTTATCCAGGTACATATGTTTTATAGTGATGGTGCTTGATAAGTTTGATGCTACAGAGATAATTGAGGCCTTTACTGATGAGGCCGATTTCAATCTCTATTCATCTTGCACATAAAGAGCACGTTTTTATTTCTTCAGTAATGAAGTGCAGATCATCTGCTCTAACTAGTTGAAGACGAGCACATTACATGTATGATCTTTTACAAAGTTGTGACTGTTTTCTTAAAATGAAAATTTGGTAATGAAAAACTGCAGACTATCGTCTTTAGATTCTCAACATACATGGTCTTGCTAGACTGCGGCCGTTACTCCCCCCCTACCCAGCATGCTCTGCAGCCATATGGGAGTGGACAGAATTAGCATCTAGTGTGTTTCTTATTGGACTGCAGATAAATCTGTTCCCTGTTCTCTTCAGAATCATAACACGGCCCCAAATGTTGATGAGTTATTAAGATTGTTGATGGATGTATGCTTTTTCGTTCACACATTGGGTGCACTGTGCCTTTTTTAAATGGACTGACATTTATTTGAATGGTTTCTCTCTTTCTGCTTCTCTCCTCTCCCTTCTGCTGGGTCACCTTCCCTGATCTTGGATTTCCTCCGGGCTCTACTTCCTTCCCTCCGGCTCTCAGGTAAGTGCTCTCTTTTAAAGTATTACTCACGGTCTGCCTCCTCTGACGGAGGAGCTGTGTGGGAGGCTCTTCCAGTAGAAGGGCCATCCACGCACAGCAGAGGCCTGGCAGACATTAAGTACCGGACCAGACCACATATGGCTGGACTGGACTTACTGGTTGGGACGGGCGATAGGACCAAAGTTTCATATCCCAATACAGCTCATTTTATATCCTGATAACGACATAAACCAATGAATATTTTTTTGTAATTATAGTTAATGAGTAGTTTATATACAAAATGGAAATACAGTATGAAATTATATACTAAACAAATATAGGTCATATGTTATATATATTTCTTTACTTTGTGGGTGAAGGGCCGATATTTACTGCCTCGTTTCCTTATTTCCTTATTTTCATTGCAAACAAAAACTGAGAATGAAACAAGCTTTTGCTTGTTGACTCTGTATTCTCTGCTGGGATTGTTGTACAGGTGATGTATCAGGTTTGTCTTGTCCGTTGTTCTGACCAGGAGCTGCCAGACTTTACGAACTGTTCTCTGATCCATGTCTGCCTTTTTCCATCGTAACCACATCCATGCAGCAGAAGTTGTCCCTCTTTTAGGTGCAAGCTGGTTATCGTGAAGTGAATTACTGGTCTGAAATGGTCCGTTACTCCATGTTAAAGTATTGCATTGTGCATGCTGTAAAGCATATCTTGACATAAAATACTGCTGTAAAGCGTGTAACTGCGACATAAATGATAGAGCTTCATGTGAAACGATAGAAATGTTCTATTCTCCAGCTGTCATCCCCATCATATCGCCCAGCCCTAACTGCCACAGTTAATGGGACCCAAAGTTCTAGAGATGTGCTTAGTTAATGTAAAATTACAAACAGTTAAGGTAATAATAATTAATGTTTATAGGAACATGAAAGTAGGCAACAAGGAGAAGCTGTTGATTCTTCCATGAGAAGCAGAAAACAGGAAAATGAAAAACATGACTGCAGACAAGAGCTGATGGGAAAATCAGTTTGTAAAGCTAAGCTGGACTTTGATGCTTCTGCTTTGGACTTTTCAATTTTCACTGATCCAGTTTCATGTTTTTCTCCTATTTTTTAGAGGTCTCTAAGTTCAGAACATGACAATTATTTCAGAAAGGCAGTAAGTATATTTCCATAAGTCCTCTACTGGGAGTGCCATGAATATCATTTAAGGCTCCATCAATTACATCTGCCGTCTTCTACAGACAGGAACGACTGCACACATGCTGAGAATAAATTTAATGTTCTTCAGGAAATTAAATTCAGAATTCCAACACATGGCAAGAACAACAAATCTGATCACTGCTCCATCTGGTGGCGTGTGAATTAACAGTCAAACAGAATTCCATCCGTTCCCCATCCAGGTACCGATGCCACGTTCAGCCATATACAGGCAGTGTGTTTACCCGCAGCAGGAGGTCCTCTCATACCAGAACAACACTGACATTTTCTTCCAGCTCTCTGTTTGGCCCCAGAGGCATGCTGTCAGGTGGGGGTCCTCCAAAGCCTCTCCGGCCTCCTTAAACCAGGCAGTAATGGTGCAGAGAAGCAGTTCTGTGTTTCTGATGGATAATAAGATCTCACCGTGAGCTGCCTCCTGCTTTACCACACAGCTCCACTAGATGGTAGAGCTTAGTCAGGAGTGAGAGCGGCTGCTGGAACGGGACGGCGGCTTGCAGTGTGTGTCTCAGGGTTTCATCAGATGAAGCAGCTCTTTATTCAGGAGATGGAGGGTAAACATTTGCATTTGTCTGCCCTCCCCTGTGATTCCACTCATGTCACAGCTGAGGGGTGAGTTTGGTTCAAAGTCAGCTCCGGCACACATGTTCTGGAAGTGGAAGCAGTTTTGTACATGTCCCAGTGTGTCAGCGCACATATCCACCTATTTACACCTGTCAGATGTGTGTGTGCAGCCACCATGTTGGCTTGGCATCGGTCCTGGAACAGACTCCGACAGCTGCTGTCAGCTGGGATGATGGTGATACTCGTGGTTGTGACCTGACAGGAAGTGTTTGCAGCAGGTATTAGTTGTGTTGCAGGTGGAAAACGGGGAGATTTCATCCCAGCTGCCTCAGCGACGCACTGGTGGGGCAGTACTTCAGCAGGTTGGTATGGATCCGTTTTTGGCCACAGTGCAAACTCGTACCTGCGATCAGCTTTTGAATCATGACTCTGTTTGCTTCACAAAGGAGACGTTTCACATGTTTTCTACACAGTTCAAGGAAAAAAATAATTCTGGCACCTTCAAGTGACTTTAGGAAAACTCATTTAACCCCCAGCCAGAGGAGATGCGTTATTTCTGACACTCGTTCCAGGCTGCGATGTTCAAGGTTGCTAATTAAAACTAAAACTACTGCTAACTAAAACTTAAATCAAGTTCAAGGCGCCGTTGTTCCGTCTAATCAGTGTTCGTGTTCGCAGTCAGAGTCGGAGCTAATTATGATTACAATGAGCAGCTGAACCGTTGCCTCTGCCTGCTAAAGTTCATTTTCTCTGAACCACGAGAGAGTTATTCACAACGGAGATGTCTGCAGATCCAAGAGCGAACAATCTGCAGATGGCTATAATAAGCCTCATGGTTTTTTTCCTTTGTTTCTTTTTCAGTGCTGTGCAGAATGTTAGCTGGAAAAGCAGCATTTAAATGTGAATCCTAATAAAACTTTGAAACAGTACAGTTCTAATGGCTGTGAGGCTCTCAGCATGGATTCATTTCATTAAATACGGTGTGATACAGGTTAAAGCTGCACAAGTTAGTGTTGTTTATCTAGCAACAGAGGCTAGATAAGGGTGAGGTCAGCTATATGGTGTTTTACCCATGACCTCGGCTTCATTGTCCTCTCATTGTTCCAAGTCTGCCTTTTTTTCAGCACTTTCTTTTACATTTAATGAAATAAGTTAAGGTCACATCTCTAAGTTTCTAAGTCTGTGATTAGCTGTCATAGAATTTAATGCCTTCAAAAAATGTCTGTATGTCTGGAGATTACAATTAAGTACTATGTTACGCCTACGACTAATTTTTCTTCCCACAAATCACAAAGAACGTCTCTGATAATAACATTCTGTCTTCTGGAAGAATCTCAAGTTCTATACTTTACTTTCTGCAGCCGTACTTCTGCTAATCTACTTTTTAGCTGATTTGTTTATTTGGACAAGGCCCACGTACTGAGTGCTTCAGGCTTTATGTAGGAGCTGTGGTGGGAGTTCAAGGGAAGTTGTGGACATCGCTGTAAGCGCTTAGTCACTACTCAGATCCTCAGTGAGAGCTTTACCCTCATTCTTATTTGTGAAGTTCAACTTACAGTAAGTTGGCAGTTCTCTTGTGAATAAGTAAAGCTGTTTGTTTAAAGACTAAGTAAAGCACAAATAAATCTGCCTTCTTAAGACCCCCAAGCTAAACATGAAAGCTTAAAACAATCTCATGGCAAATAAAATTAGGTCTTAAAATCAGAAGGGGGAAATTTACAGATCTCAGATCAGCTCACATGCAGGGCTCGTTTTATCCAAAATGTTCAGCTGTAAAATCCCCAAACAGCGACTTACTGCAGACATAAGAACATTTCACTCACCTTCCAGCTCCTGGACCCGGTTATTAGCGGTGTTAGATGGAGCAACTATGGCGCATAGCGGAGGTGGAAACCACCAACTTATTCCTGAAACTTCCACTTTCAGAGCAGATACACAGCCTCTGACCTCTGCTGTGTGATGTTGACTGTTCACACAATACAGAGTAAGTGCAAAGTTAGCTTGACCCTCCAGTCCAGCGAGTATAAACCGGTCTCTGAGCTGTTTCAGCCTCCCACTTCACAGTGTAGTCCAGTTTTTCCATCATTATTCCTCCATATTCTTCTGATAAGGAACAGGTGGCTGGCTAGTTGTCAGATACACAAATAGACATACTCACATAATTTGGGATGTTGTGTTACACAATAGTTTTTAACTCGGTAAACCTGGATCATTTTAGGTATTTAAAATTAAACTACTTTTTCGGGGGGGTAAGATCCAATCCTTGTGAAATAAATGAGTAAAAAAATTAACTTCCTGGTCAGAGCACAGGAAAAACTCAAACTATCAACTGAGAGAGAGGACAGCGTATAGTGTAGTGCAGAACAGCGTGGTCATTCTGAACCATATAGATGAAGCCTACCAGGTGATACGCTGGTATTTACGGCCCACCGGGGAGCACTGAACAAAGCAGTGAGAACACTTAATTTGGCCTTTGTTCTCTGTGGGGCATACTTTGCCACAAATAGATCATTTTCCTGTGCAAACACTTTCTCTTTTTTTATTCTGTAGCTCTAAGAATGATTCCTCTCACCCCTGACTTTGGTGCTGCTTTAAGACACTACACTACGAAAGAAGAAAAAGTTTGCAGCTCGTGGAAGATGAAAAGCTTTACTATACCTGGAAGAGAGTCATCCTGGTTAATACAATTGTTCATTTATAGGGGCTGATGTTGAAATGCACAGCAAAGTCAACATCAACACATTTACTTCAATTTCAGACATTTCCTGAATAAATGTCTTTGAATAAAAATTCTGAATGATGTTTGCAGTGATCAGCAGAAAGATCTTCTAACTGAGACTTAACTAGATTATTATGCTGGTGAATGCTCCAAATCTCTCATGAAACCTCATATTTTGATCAGGTGTAATATGTTGGTCCTCTCTCTGAGCAGAGGACAGTGTCTCCTGCCGTTTCTTTCTCCATCTCTGCTCTCGTGTCATATAAGGCTGTTTATCTTGATGGTCTCTTCAGACAGATCCTTGATCATTCTGGCTGCAGAGATGAAAAGTTTAATAAAAGAAACCCTTTTCATCGTCTTTACATGGTCTAATTGTGCATCGCACTATTTTTGAAATCCTGACCTTTTAAGTTTATTACATCTTTTTTTTTTCTTTTCTTCTTTTTCCATTTCTGTCATTCATAGTTAATCACTTAAGCACTCTTCAGTGACTCTTTTCTGTTTTTCAATCTCTTCTCCCTGGCTAGAAGATTATTCTTGTAGGCTTAAACGCAGAATACAGCTTTCTCCAATGGACACACTTTGACATTACAAGACCACAAGTGCTCATCAAGTATAAAAGAAGAAGGAGACAACAAATGGAAGTGGTGAGATGGAACATTTTAAATCAGGCTTGTAATGCAGAGAGAATGGAAACTTCAGCTGTGCAGCAGTGGGTACTAATGCTGCTTTACACTGCAATGGGGCTGGGGCTCAACAGAACTTTAGCTCAGATTTTATCAATACATTCAGTGTCACAGCTATTATTGAATCTAATTGGTTTAGTTTTAATTTGGCTTCAGCTATAATTGATTTGAGAAAACAGTTATTACTTATATTGAGGTTTTTGTAATGAGTATCAGTTTTAGAGATAACGAGACCCTTGGAATCCTTACAAGATGCTTGTCAACACGTTTATTAATAAAACTGCATTAGTGCTGATGAGCAAATTTATAGTTGGATTATCAGATGTTTGGACTGTTTCCAGACTGTTTAACATTGAGTAAAATTATGGAAATGTAAACGAAACTCAAAGCGGTAATTAATTTCTCATATATGATCAGCCATTGAAAAGGAAAATCTTTTACTGTTGAATGGAAAAACGTAGCCCCTCTTCAATCTGTACATGCACCAGCAAAACTTGATATGCTAAGAGCATCTTAAAAAGGCAAATTCACAAGTAAATACTTATAGATTCAACAAAAATAAAGTGAGGAAAAAAAGGAAAGGAATGTAATAAGATAAATAAGTACTGCTTCTACCAATTGTGAAAAAAATCTCACAAAAATCTTACTTACTGCATAAATAAGATTCTTAAATACCTTTTAGAAACTCGTTCCCAGTGCAGGCATGATTTTGTCATGGAAATCACTGCATGAACTCAGAAAACTCATCCAGAAATCATCTGTGAGCACAGTTCACCGTGCAATCCTCAAATTCAGGTTAAATACCTATTATGCAAAGAAGGCAGATATGAACATGATCCAGAACAACTAAGTTCTTTAGAAATAAACTGAGGCAAAGTGAAAACTTCTGTTTAGTTAAGCAAACTGAAAGACTTTAAATTCTCCTCGGAAATTAAAGTTCCCAACTTGAAAACTGTGCTGACTCCTTTTGACTGGAGACTGGTTTTATTATGTAAATACCTGGAGCCATGGTTACCCTGCAGCATCATCAGGCTGAGATACCACACTTGGCCTCTGTCTACAGTACCGGGATCAAACTGTGGCCCTGGAGGGCCGCCATCCTGCAGGTCCTTGTTTCCCTGCTCCAACAGACCTGATTCAAATTAAACGGATCAAATGTTTTTTGATCTGTTCATTTATATCATCTTTTTTTTTTTTTTTTTTTTTTTACACCTGTCTTGTCCAGCATTGTTGCAAGCAGAATGATTGTCTGGCTGCTATTTGGTGCTGGGCAAATTTACTCTATCAAGTAGGGATTTATACTGC
>JAVQJG010081612.1:0-16737 GCA_036024015.1 Craterocephalus amniculus | reverse complement strand
TGGCGCCGACATTACCAAGCGTGCCCGAGCCTGGTTCAAGCACTGGCATGTGAACACAACTCAGGAGTAATCGATCCCGGGCACGGCACGGGCCCGAGCATGCCATGTGAAAAGGCCCTTAGTCCTCAGGCAGCGGAAGCACCGGCCTGATGGCAGTGGAGAGAAGTGTGCGGGGTGGCTAGGCTGACTGAGGATCATCTTAGCCCTTGACCTGCAGCGTTCCGCATGAATGTCCTGCAGGTTGGGGAGAGTGGTTCTTGTGGTCCGCTCAGCTGCTAGGACCACCCTTTCTAGGGCCAAGAGGTCCTGCTTTGTGCAGTTCCCCATCCATGTGGGGATGCTCCCACACAGGATGCTCTCAATGGGGCAGGTGTGGCAGTCTCGTCTTTGTGATCAGCCCTACAACGGCTGTGTTGTCAGCAAACTTTTGTGATGACATTTGAGTCGGACGTGGCCTTACAGTCATTGTTGTACAGCAGGGGGCTGAGCACACAGTCCTGGGGGGATCATGTGCTGATGGTTAGGGGTGATGAGGAGTGGTGACCCAGCCTAACCACCTGTGGTCGTCCGGTCAGGAAGCTGTAGACCCACCTGCACAGTGAAGGATTCACTCTTAGGTGATACAGCTTTGACACCAGTCTGGAGAGGACTATAGTATTAAATGCTGAGCTGTAATAAACAAACAGCACTCTCACATAGTTCCCCTTACCAGTGTCCACGTGGGAGAGGGTCTTGCGGAGGAGGAGGGCTATGGCGTTGTCTGTTTGGCCTGTAAGCATACTGTAGGGGGTCCAGGATGGAGGGCAGTGTAGAGGCGATGAAAGTATCAGTTTCTTAGAGACCGGGACTATCACAGACTTTTTAAAACAGGTGGGTATCACACACACTTCCAGGTAGAGGTTGAGTATCTGTGTTAACAGAGGCGCCAGCAGATCAGCAGGCTCTGAGGAAACATCCGCTGATGCCGTCTGGTCCAGCCGCTTTCCTGGTGTTTACAATTTTAAACACCTTCCTCACATCACGTTCCGTCACGGTGAGTGTCTCCGCCTCTTAAGCTGGGAGCACAAAGGGTGGTCGGTCGGTCTCCCGACTTAAAGCGACTCGTTATTGTTTTCATTTACAAATAAAATACACAAGACCATCAAATCTCTAATGGACAGTTGTACATATTACTTAATTGTGACCTGATCACGTGACTCTCCCATTTACAGTGTATATATATTTATTTTTATTTTTTATTTTTTTAACAATTCAATCCTCCACCTTGCAGGACAACAAAGCTAACCTTGACAGTAAAGTGTGGATCTCCCCAGGTGTGTGAGTCCTAAACAATTCAGAGCTTTACATACCAGCAACAGAATCTGCTGATGGTCAGGGAGCCATTGTAAAGACCGCAGAACTGGACTTGTTACTCATGTAATTTTATACTCTCTTCAAAGTCCTGATTAGACTGAGCAGTTACCATTTGCTTCAGACTTTTGACACATTTTTGCACATAAAACCTGCTTTTTGTCATAATTCAGATGTTATTTCTTCAGCTGGAGCTCTGTGGCCCCCACATGTAAGTGTAATGCCCTCCATTGTAATGTGAGTAGGCTGGATTTTCCTGCATGTCGAGCACTTGTCTGAACACAGCCTGGGTTGCTGTTGAGTTGCCAATGCGAGGAAGTGTCATTGTTCCCTTTTATACTTGGAAAGACTCGGATAGAATGAAAAATCCTTCCTCAGTTGAAACAATCCCAGCTTTGCTCATCCGAGTGTCCTACAGTGACATAAATCTTTGGTACACAGCATTCAATTTATTCTTGGCGCTGACACCTTCTCCTTTTTGCTGGCGCCACAAAGACCTGCAGCACAAAACAGCTTACAATGAGCCTGAGTGATAATGCACACATATCCAAGCTTAATGAAACTGTACATGTCTGCATCGCCACAGGCTTGTTTAGCTTTTGCATTTATTGGCTGATTTTTTTGTGGACAAATGAAATGCCATTGAAGGATTACAATGCAATTAAGTTGTATTCAGTGTGACAAAGTTGACGAATATTTTCTAAGCAGATAATTTCCTGTCTTTCCTGCTGCTGATAAAGGCAGAACGCAATGATTAATCTCCAACTAATGAAAGGCCATTGGACAGACAATGAAAACTTTGCATTTGTGGTAAATCAAATGCATTTTGAATTGATCCTGGCTTTGATTAAATTAGTCTGACCCCTGGGATCTCCAATTACACACAAGCAGTGCAGAAATAGGCCATATCCAGCATTGTGTGAGCTGGAACAAAGCAGCATTCATTTGTGTATTGTTGGATATAACATGCTCTTCCCCCAACAAATTGAAATTGCAAGCTCTCCAGGGAGGGTTTGCATCTTCAAATTTGCAAGAAAGCGAACCTATTCGGGGGGGGGGGAGCTAGATCACCTTTTCTCTCAAAATAGCAACGGATGAGCAACCCGTTTTTTCCTCAGGGTCTGACCAACATCAATCATGTTCACTAAAGGAACAAAAGGACCTTTTTAAATCTTCTGAACTTTTGCTGTAGCACACAGTGTTACGGTCTCCTCAGCGCTCTGCCACAACAGATTGGGCTGCACTTTGGTAAACACATTTCCTGCTTTCACTTTGAACACCAATCTTTCTTGTGGCTTTTTTCCCCCACCCTGTGATTCTGTGCATGTGTACGGATGAAGAAGGGGAAACTTGAGTTTGGCATTAAAAAACAGTTATGTGCAGATGCAAACCAAAATCTTAATCCTCAGTTAAACTACGGATGGACTGCTTTGCGTACAGAAAGATATGTAAATTGGTATGTCTTTCAAAATGTTTTCCCTTACACTAATTTCTTTATCACCCAAAGATGTATTACACATCAATATCCAAATTAAAATGGAATAATGCATAAATATGCATACAATTTGAGCATTTTTATTTATACACTATTAAATCCTGGTTGGCACAAAAAATGCCCAAAATCAAAGCTCCAATCTGTTTACGATCAAACAAATCATTGCCTAAAGTATTTATGCTTTCCATCTCCTCTTTCATCTAGACTACTGCTATTGAGTACATTTTATAGTGGATTTTAATGATCATTTGAAGGTGTTTTGAATCAGCTGAATCTTATGGGCCTGTTAAGGCCGCCAAATCCTTTCACAACTCTCAGGTTTGCTGATGGCATGCTTTTTAGTTGTCCTTGGATCCAGGATTTAAAGAAGAATGGCTACAGAGCTTCTGCTGGCTCCCACCGCTGGAATTTCTTAACCCCTCCACTTAAGGACCAATAGTGGATGTTTTTAAAACTAATTCTAAAATCCATTTATTCCTTGACTTTTAATTGAAATTGAGTTGTTGACATGTAGTTATCAGTGATTGTGTTCAGATATTTTACCTATTTTGTTCTCTTGTTGCACAGTAATTTGGTCAATGCCTGTTGTTTCAGTGAGGGAATAAAGCCTTCCAAGTGTTCATTGCCAAGTCCAACATTCCAGATGCATTAGCAGGAAGCATAGGTGTTAGAAGGGAGCAGATTAATGTTATCAGCTTTGGGTCATTGTGATAGGAGAGGCTGGCATGTTCTGTCAAATAACATGAAAACACTGTTTTCCCCTCCCCCTCCAATGGCTTTTAGCAAAAACATGATTAAGCTAGAAAATGAGCATGATTTCATGCAAAAGTTAAATTTCTTTAAAATTTCTTTTGTAACAGATTACATCTTCATTGCTATTGTTTCCATGATTGTGTGCTAACACACTGATGAAAATCTTTTCTGGTTGTTTTTTGGATTGTATCATAAACTCCTCTGGGTTAGAAATCAAAATGACGGTCGGCGTGAGGAGAATGATGGTTAAGGCTAAAATACTTAATGCAACGAGGCTAAGGATATTAATTTTAAGTTGTTTCCAGACCACCAGAGATCACATAATGTTTGACTTGTTCATATTGGTTTTCAGGCATGTGTGCTACTGTACATGGCTCCAACTGTGGGATACAGGGAATTCACAAGAAGTGGCAAGCCTGAAAAATGATGTCCATTAGAAATGGGAGGAGATCAACCTAAGATCTTAGAAAAGGTCCCTCTCAGGACCTTAATTTTATCCTCCATTGTTCATTGAACCCTCATCAGAAATGTTCTAAACGAAAGGATGCCAGTGGTGTTTTCTGGCTAAAGACAACCTGGCTGCACACTGGACCGTGAGGACATGGTCGTTCAACTCTTATGGAATCTGTTTCTGACAGTTTAAGCAGAAGCATACACATTGGTTGCCTCCTGGAGGTCATTTTGTAGGGTTTGAGGGAAAATCTTGTTGCCACGGCATACCTTTCCACCCTGGATGAGTTGCTCCACCTGAACAACTTCTGTGGGTTGCAGACACAGCCTCATGCCAGCCTCGAGTGGTGAGGGTACTGGCAATATGCAAATATGACCAAAAATCAACAAGAAAGGATGAAGACAGGGAACTGGTTTGTGGCCACCATCTGCAACGCCATTCCTTTTGTCTTGCTAATTGCTTCTCATTTCCACTTGTTTGTTCCATTTGTACAAGAGCAGGATAAACTGAGTCACAATCAGTGTTTCTACCTAACTGGACAGATGGAGATTCCAGAAGTGGGAGTTTCTTTGGGTTACATGATAAGACTGTTTCATTTTTTAAATTTTATCCTTAGCAGTCTATATAGTAAATGCCACTGCCATAACAGAATCAATTAGTTTTATGGTCAGAAAGTTGCATGTTGCTACTTTAAGCTGAACATGCCTTTCAAGAAACCTGAAACTGTTTACAATTTCTCTTGCACATATATAAAGAAATTAAAGGATTGCCACAAAACGTGGTTACATACAAATTCCTTTCCCTTTAGGCAGGACAAGCTAAACCTTGTACTTGTTTAACCAGCATTGTAAAGGTTCTTAATTATCCTTGCGCTGTAACTTGAAGTTCATTTCAGTTCACATGTATCTTCTACAGTACTGTATGTGTGCCTGCCCTAAAGTCTTGAAATTGGCTGCATCAACATGAATCCTCTTTCACTGGCTCCATTAGGAGAATGAGTCAATGGCTGAGCGAGATGGCCCTCGTTAGGGCCAGCAGAGAGAGACGAAGGGAGGGAGGTTTAAAGCGAGGTGATTCTCGTGACATGGCAAAGGGCCAGGGTCGGTGACAGCTGACTAATGACTTTCACTGAGGGTGTCAGCCTCAGATTTATGTCCCTCCCTTTGCCCGAATCCACTCGCAGTATCTTAAAGCAAGAGTTATTCATGAACTATGGGGGCAAAAAAGAGAAGGCGAGGGGGGCACAAACATTCCCAGAGATTTAGGGCTAGAACTGAATGCCGAATTGAATATGAATATACAACCAGTAAATTAATGCAAGGTACAGTACAAGCTCCAGATGGTGATCATAATGCATCAGTGCCACAAATATAAACTGATGTCACTTAAGGAGTCAGGAAAAGTGTTTTGTTTTTTTTCTCCCTGGAAGCAATATCGGAGGCAGCGTAGAGGTTGCTATCACCTTTAAGCAACAACATGCGTGGTATTATCTAGGGACCTGTTCAGTGCATACTTGTCATATGAGGGGGGGAGGGAACCCCAACCTCAGTTAAGGGCTCCATACAAGCCACCAATGATGCAGTTTTTCTGTAAGGATATGGTCTCACTGCATATGATAAATAGTACTTTTAAAGTAATTTTCAACAAAAACCTGCAGATGCTTGAGATTCTCAGATGCTGTACTTGCACACAGCAGTGCTTTGAGCTAAATGCCAACATGAATATGCTAATGTGTTTGCAATTAATACCACTGCAGTGCCAACAAAGATCTGGGCCTTTGATTTTTAGCATTTATCTTTTTCTGACAAAAATGATTATGCCCAACATTTTTATCCACTTAATATGTTTGCAATGTTTTGGAGGTAAATTTGGAACAAAATCCTGAGGGGGGAGGACAAAAAAAATTACATTTGAGGGCTTTGAAAAGAAAAGGGGCTCTTGGACCAAACAGTTCTATATCTCCCTGATCTAGATCTCTGGTCTCATTATCAATGTACATGGAAAAATGAGAAAATTGGTAAATAATTTATAATTTAAATACCTATAGTCTCAAGCGTATATTTCGCTATTGATCCATATGAGGAGGTCCCAGATGTTGTAAAACACAGCACAAAGCAAACTTTGCACGCCACCCTTTACTCAATATTTTCACATTATCTTATCCAGAATGTCGGGAGAATCTCAAAGTAGACCTCATAATATCCCGCACTGCAAAATGATCACCTGTGGCAAAAATGGCTCATATTGATCATTTTTCCTCTCCCCTGACGTAAATATTAAAAGTAGTTTTCATGGAAATTCATGAAGTTTTAGGAAGAGTGAGGGACCAACAAGGCTTCATGATTTTATCAGACAAAGCTATTCAACATGGAAATTTAAAAAGGATCAAATATTCTTGTTCAAGGCTAATGACAGCAGTTACATGCTCTGTATAGCTGTCTGGTTATGAGATTGATTGCATTTTTGACTAATCCCCATGCAGCTGGGTTGTCTGAAATACACAGGACTTTGTATTTCTTCTCCAGCACACCAGAATCACATGTATCGTTACAAGCCCTGCAAATCTAATTTGACATCTAAAAGTTGCAGGATAGTAGCTCTGGAGGACCGGATATGTGCACCTCTGACTACTGTATAAAGACAGTTCTGTTGACTACCATTGCCTTCAGTTCATGGTCTACAAAAAACAGAAGAGGGGGATTTTACTGAAGTCAGAGAACACCTGAGAAGCTGCTGCCTTGCAGGATCAGGTCCCAGTAGCGGCATTTGTTTGTATACAGTTGAGGGCAAAAGTTTTACATACTTGTAAAGAACATAATGTCATACTTCTTGAGGTTCCAGTTATCTCTACAACTCAGATTTTTCTCTGATAGTGACTGGAACAGTTACTTTATTGTCACAAATAACATTCATGAAGTTTGGTTCTTTTATGACTTTTATGAAATGTGACCAAATCTTCTGGCTCAAAAATATACATACAGCAATGTTAATATTTGGTTACGTGTCCCTTGGCCATCTTGACTTCAGTTAGACGGTTTTGGTAGTCTGATCAAGAGGGCTATTCAACGGATTTCCAATCTCCCAAAAATGGAGCCAATCAATTTTGAACTTGTCCAAAGAGGCGTGCTCAATGCAGTGATGAGACAGGCAGCACATCAACACTGTCAACATGGCAAACATGGAGCCGCGGCGAGCATTTGACACAGCAGTAGATTCTGTTTTGAGCACATTAAACGTAAAGTTATCTTAGAAATTTGAGCAATGAGTAGCCCTGGAGACATTTATTGGACGGAAAGATGTTTTCGCCTTGCTCCCGACCGGCTTCGGTAAGAGTCTGATGTACCAGTAATCCACGCTGGCTACACATACGTCAGAGGAAAGAGTGCTGTGATTATTTGATTTAAGCTTTGATTAATTGCCAACAGCGGCATATTAAAAAGGCGGGTCAACCATCCCTTCTGAGAAACTGTTGTCCTCAAGGTCTTGGCCAGACCAACGCTCGCGTTGAAGTCACGTTAGCAAGAGTAGCAGTACAGTTCAGTCCACTTTAAACTCACAAAAGTGTTTGAACTGTTGCTCTTGGGACCTGCGGCTGCTTTGAAATGGCTCCATGTGACTTTCCTGACTTGTTCAAGTCAATGATTCGTTTTTTCAAACATGTGTTGAGATATTTGCTCATTGTAGCATGTGTAGGCATTTGTATTCAGTGGGCCCTTTTTAAATGGTCTCAGGAGTCAGCAGCTGTAGTCACTCATAATCACTCACTAGAGGTTAAGAGGCAATGCTGTGAAGCTCATTTCATTGACTCAACTTCTAAGTCACCAAAATTGCTAAATCATGTTGCTGTATGTGCTGTATGTTTTTGAGCCAGCAGATTTGGTCTCATTTTCAGTTGACTGGAAAAATAATAAAATAATCAAACTTCATGAATATTATTTGTGATAAAGGAGTACCCGTCCCAGTCACTCTTAGAGTAAAATCAGAGTTGTAGAGATAAATAGAAACTCAAAAGAGCCATGACTATATGTTTTTTAAAAGTTTATGTAAATTTTTGCCCTTGACTGTATATGTAGTGAAAGACAGTTACCCAGCTACAGTATACAAAAATAAAATGTATAAAGGTATTATCAAAAGGATTGCTACAACATAATAAAGTAGAGATAATGGGGGTGTGTTTACTTTTTGCCTTATCCCTGAACCTGATAATTTACCATACTGCACATATGTGGGTAGCTTCAGTAAGAGTCAGAAAAGAACAAGTTTCTGTGAAGGTGAGATAATTGCTTGATTTGCATACAGTAACAGAGTCAAGCACCTCGTGTTGCTTGGTAGCTTAATGCAGAGGTGCCTTTAAGCATGAACAGTGAGAGAATTTCACATGTTCCACATGGCGGATGCTTTTAATCCAAATGGCTTCACTGTGCCCTGAGCATACAGCAGTGCAGAGTGTGAATGAGTTGAGAGGGAGGTACTGAGAAAAGAGGCGGGGGTGTTGGCAAAGACATGATGAGTCAATTATCTGAACTGTGTGTGTCTACATGTACAAAGTGTCTTGTCCACCAAGCGTACCCTCGCTGATGGGCCCCGTTATATTCATGCAGGTTAAATGCCAAAATGGTAATCAATGTGGATTGGTCTCATCACCGGCCTAATCCAGACTGGCACCAAGAAGCAGGCAATCTAAATGTTTTCACTTGGTTATCATCAATCGTACAGAGGGGCCTCACAAAGAGACTCGTATACACAGTTTGCACTGACAGTCATCCGTACAAGAAGATTAAATGTGATATGGGCTCGCACAAATACTCCCAGACAGAGTTGTGAACATTTCCTCTGGGTAATTATTTAGCGCATGGGGACATATGAGAATAGGGAGCTGGAGAGCCCAGCCTGTTACTGAGTGTTTGGCAAGCTAGGTAGAAGAACTGTGATTACAGTCGGAGAGCTAATTCTCCATCAACCCCCAGATGGCTAATTGAGAAAGGTTTAATGCCACCATTATTTGCAAAAGAAACAAAATCCACCAGGTCTTAGAGGAAAAAGCAGACGGAGGGCTGTTTTGATTTGTGTTTCTTAGATCTTAATGGTGCAAAAAGTACCAGATCCTTCATTTGAAGTGAAGCACAGATGTGTAAAGGTACACCTTTAAAAGCTCTGTTATTTTTACATAAAGGTTGAAGTGTGGTGCATGTGCAGAATGCCTTGGCTGATTTAAATCTAGTTGAGTGCATTCAATCACAAACTGCATTATCTGTGCATTTTTCAAAGGTTTTCCTTTTCCTTTTTCTTTTTCTTTTATTGTAGATGACTGTTCTGATTGATTTTTAAACTGAATCATTCATTCATTGTAAATTCCTTTTGTAGAATTCATAGTTTACTCCATTATTGTATGAAAATCTCGGTGTCCTTGCTAATATATAGTGTAATGAATAAATAAGGTACAGTGTTTATGTGAATTTACTTTTCAGTCATTTGCAGATCATTAAGCTACTAAACATTACACTATGTCAGAGCAGCAGAGCTCCCTGCTTGATTAGACATTAACAGTTTGTTGGGTTAATGGCCAGCAGTTGCAATTTCTGCACTTGTAAATAGATTTTTGCTGCCTGCTGCTTTTCATGAGCAACTTGCCTGGTTACCTCAAGGCTTTTCTTAGATCTTCCAAGATTCGGTGGCGAGGACAGCAACACGGGGCCAAATGAAAGGGCACAGCAAGTCACTGAAGCCTCTGGGCCTCTGTTTTGTAACAGTCAACATCGCTTTTTTTCTTTTTCTTCTCTTCCTCTTTGTGCCGCCCAGAGGGCGTAGGATGTAACCAGCATCACAAATCTGCAGCTAACAAGGATTCACACTGCATATCTATAAAGATTTTAAGGAGATTCACAAATAAAAGATACAATGGCTTTAGTCATACACAGAAGAATGAATTAAATACGGAATATGCATTTCAGAGAGTAGAACTCTCCCTTCAACATGGAAAATATCACATGTGAAAATACTGAGACGACCTAATTTCCAAGCAGTGTAATCTTATAAGTTCATTCTGATTTTGTTTACAAGTTGATGACTTGAGTTATAATACAAAATCTAGTTGTTGGCTTCATTTTATCTAGAAGAATATATCTTTGATACCAATTAGGCAGGATTCTGGGGATTTGTATGGTGAAAAGGGCCTTTCCTGTTGCGTATGCGATCAGAATCCATTCTAAACTGGATCTGATTCAATTACAAGTTTTTAAGATGACTGCATTTGTGGAATACATAAAATGATTATCATGTTGTTCTAGGACACTTCAAAGGGCACATGCCTCTTCTAATAAGGCTGTGAACACAATAGCTCGAGGTTATAGTCTGGATACTCGCTGATTTTGCTTTCCTAGTGGAAAAAAGTCATGTCACTGAACATTTTTTTAGCTTCAGTTTGGCTTATTACCCTAGAACTTAATCGTGCTGCTATTTTAAAGCTATGTTTCAAATGTCTCTAGGACTTTTTAAAATAATTCTGTCAGACCTTGTTTGCAATGTATTCTCTTTAAATTGTTTAAAATACTCTATTAGCCTCTAAAAACAGACTTTTTGCATGTTTGGTGTAGCTGGTGCACATTGTTGGCAGCAGGCACGCAGACTCCTTTTGCTTGTAGGTGTTTCAATAAGAAATGTTGGCTGTGCTATTAAATAACCCTGACCTGGCTGATCCAAAGCTGTGGAGGATCTGACCATCATTTGAGATGATGGCGAGGTGTTTAATAGCCCACTAAGATGGACAGAAATCAGGCTTCTCCTGGCCATCTGGTCATGTATCAAAATAACCTAAATACAGAGCTGGCCCTTGTAAGGAAAAAGATGTTTCTGAGGGGCCAGATGGAACTGTGTAACCCATTTTACATTCTATTTTTATTTCGTAAAAGATTGATGGAACTTAACCAGTCATGGTATTCATCAACTACAAGAACATCACAAACGGACTTTAATCTTTCTGTTCCAAGTTATAATGCAGACATAACTGCTCCGATTTAACTGTTGATGTTTTTTCCTTCAAGTTATTACTCGTTTGACGACTTGGACAGCTAGAATGACTTTAAGCAACTACATTGCATAACTAAAAGTTATTAAATTATATCCATTGGCTACTACCAGAAAATGTTTACTGTTTATGACATAAGAATTGCGTGTCAGATGGGCTGACTTGCAGCAGCTATTGGTGGAATGGGATAAAGCCGAGGGGGCTTCGTCTGGGTCTATCATAAGCTTAATTTAAAAACCTAAGATGGCAGATTGAAATGGGTTAAGGGCAGGAACCATGAATCTTTCCTGCAGCAAATTTGCCCCTGAAGACCTAAATATCCAAGTTACGGGTGCTAACACTGTTTAAAACATACGGAGAGACTCAAATACAGGTCACACTCTCCTGAGAGGCGTACTGTGAGCATTCAAAGCTAAACTTTAGTAAAATCTGCTGTTTGGCAGTTTTGGAAGAGGAGTTGATGGAAGTACAGAAGTCAAATTTCCAATTGTCTTACTGTCAGTGTAACACAGCTGTGAAATTTGATTTCATGAAAACATTACTTTTTTGAAGATTGTATAATGTTCAGAATGCAAATGAGTTCACCAGCCACCATCTTGTCTAATTAGGTCCTTGCTACTTTACACTTTTTAGCAAAAAACTGTTTTAATCATCTGAGTGTGCAGGTCCAGCAATTATGTCAATGATCAATGTCACTGAAACAAGAAACAAGCTGATACCAGATGAGCAATGGAGAGGGTTGTAATGCTTGACTTAACTTTTCCATGTTAATTTGTAGGCTTTATATGCTGTGAAGTTGAAGTTTATTATGTCATAGAGCAGAAGAATTGGCATTTTCGCTGAACAGTGAATTGGACAGTTTTGTTTGTTGGATTGATATTTTGCTGTACTCTGTTACTGGCAGGTTGAAGCTCTGGACCGAAAAGAACTTCAAGGTCTAATTAGAGGCACGAGAGCATGTACTGTATCTGCTGGAGTAACTTAACTTCCATCTGCATTATGTGACAAATGTATTGCTATTGCAGTCACACTTGGTCCGCTTTGAATGAACCCTGGTGAGCCTCCACAGATGCTATGGTTCATTTGGAGTGGTGTCAATGTTCAGGCACACTCTGGTGGGTACCAAAGAAGTTAACTTTGGTCCGCTTAAAAACCTGCAAAAGAATCCTGATTTATGTTTTCAATGTGAAATTAATTGGATCATCCAGTGAACTAGAGGCATAGTGTGCTGTAGCTGCTAATACTGGACAGCCTTTTGTTAAAACTGCTTTAGATTTGAACAACAAAGAAAAAACAGAAACTCCAATTCTGCGGTTATTGTTGTCCCACACTTGTGTAGGGAAAAAACAAGCCATTTTCTGTCGTAGCCAATCTGTGAACCAGATTTTCTCATTCTTCACACCCATTCTTTTTTTATGATTATACATATTGTATTATGTATGATGTAGATACAAAAAAAATTAAATTGAAAAACAATCTGTTGTAAGAGGGCACTTGGTCTCGGGAGGTTAATTGTTTTTATTCATTCACGCGAACTGTCCTTTGCTCCTCTTAAGCTGGTTGTCATCCAACTTTCCTGGTTAAACAAGTCTGAATTTTAAAAAAGCATCTTTACAGGAACCATTTGATCCAATCAAAAGGTATTTTTAGTGTTTTTCATGCAGAAGTAACACAAAGTGCTTAAAAATAATACATGCACATTAGAACATTTTAAAAACTGTTAAAGAAGCGGGTGGTATTTACAATGAAATATTAAATAATTAAAAATATATAAAAATGATGATTAAATAGACCATACCAAACAGTATAATAAGTCAGTCAAAATATAAACTGAAACAGTGGGGGATGATGTTTTAATTTATTTTTTAAGAGGCTCAAGAGTGTCTTATGTTTGCTTCTTGGTACAACTTTGATCCAGTCCCATTTCTACCCTTAAAATATCTGCAGTCTCTTCAATTTTATTGTACGGTTATTCCACTCCAACCCTCTGTAGAAAGGTATTCATGAGACTCCTGATCATAATCTGATTATCATAGCTGAACGTTTTGAATATTATTTACTGTCTTTTTTCTGTTTAGGCTTATTTTCTATCCTGCATGAGGACTGGATTGAACCGGGATTCAAAACACCTGCTACCTTTATTATATTGGTCTTCTGATATATGGGTGTTATTAATTGTGTTTTCCAGAGTCCTCTTGGCTAATCAGAGTGGCCCATGGCTCATAATTTTCTGGACAAGGCTATATATATCAGAAATAATTTCTATTATTTATACCCTTAATTATGTTAAGGTCTGATAGAACAGTGAGATTTATACTTGGGTCCCCAAGATAGCCCAGACAATGGCAAATATTTTAAACCCAAAATGAATAATTTTCAGTGCATTTTTATGTCTTTAAAACTCCCAGGGAAAATGGTCTAGTATCTTCTCTCTGTGCCTTGAGGCCTGATATTTAGTGATAGATTTCATTGCTACACAACCTATAACATTTTTGCCCTTTGTACAAACTGATGTCACTCATAAGTATCAGGATGGTTGAGCTTCTACTTGTCCTCGTCCATCCTTCCACTTACAAACTCGTTCCAAAGTGTCCCCGGGCTCAGCGAGTCCTGACAGATTAATCTGTGTGTGTGCGCGTGTGTGTGTCTGTTGAAGTTAGCACTGTCCATCTCTGAAAGAACCTCTGGTCCCATGAGTAAGCACACTGACGCACACAAAAACATCCTCTCATCATCCCCTATCACACACAGACTCACAAATGTTCTTAAGGCACCAGAGACCACGGCTGGAAGCATCAGGAAGTGACCTTGTATGTAAACCCTGACGATCCTCTAACTCACTGGCTGCCAAAGACGTCAAGGAAATCAAGCATTAATCATGTAATTTAGTGTAACTATCACCTGATCAAGTATATCCGAGCCAAAGAAGCCTATAAATGTGTACAGGAAGAAGTCAAACATTTAGTGTTTTGCGATGGAGACAAAATGGCGAAGCAATCGAAATTAAGGCAATTCCTGCAATAAGAGTATAGTATGTCACAGGTGATGGAGTGTCATGATCACTCAAAGACATGATCAATGGACTGAACTTCGGCGGCAATTGCCAGTAGTCTTTAATAAAAGAAACTGGGCCATGCGATGAACACCACAGTATGACAAGTCGGTGAGCCCTTTCCTCTAGCAGCCCCACTCATCTGCTGAATCCGGATCAGAAGGAAAACCTGACCCAGAGTCATTGAATAATAAGAGCAGAAACACACTCACTCACTCACTGGATTTGGTTGCGTGATGAATTGGATGGATGGAGCAAGGGAGGGATATATATATGGATGGAGAGACTTGTTTTTGTCAAACATTACATTGAAATAAATGGAATGAAATCAAATTGCTGCTATATAGTGAATGATTTTGCCATCAAAACCCTTTTCTCAGTTTTGTTAAATGGTAAATACCTGTTCAGATGGTCAAGGTGTATCAAGTAAAAAATCTTGGCATGTCTTCCACTTGAAGTGCTGCACTGCATAAATAGCTTTATTTATTAAAAGCAGATATTTTTGCTGCACTGCCCCATGTTCTGATGCAGAATGGAAAAGGCTAGAAACCAATTTTCTTTTTTCCTGATGGAATAAGCGAGTCTCCACATTCTTTTGGTAGTTTGTTTTTGTGTTTCTAGAACTTAATATTCAATGGGTCCTGAGAGATGAGCCACAATGCTCTAACGTTGGCAGTATGGGGTGTCTGCTATAACTATGGCATGCAGCCAGTGAGTTAAAGGATAAGCTGCAGTCGTCCTCGGTTACGCCCACAGTTCTTCAGGCTTTTTTTAAGTGTAGTCAAGTTTTACTTAAATCCTTTTCTTCTTCAATTCTTTACTTGGACATGTTGTGTAACACTTTAGTTTCCTAAAGCAAAAGTTCACCTCCCAGTTATAATTTTATAGAATTTCCCATTACTCTATTAAACCATCTAAGGTTTTTCTGGGGTAAAGGCAGGAGTAATGGGTATTTACTGCGTTAGGAATTTGTTTGTTCTAGTTAACTCTACGGTAGCCTAGAAGTGTGAAAAAAATTTACATCCACTAAAAGACTTACGTTTCGACTAAAACTTGACAGCTGACTGGGGAGGAGCAAGTTTTAAAATGGCAACCTAAGCCACTGCCCCCGCAAAGCTGTTAGTGTTTTGGTGGATATAAATCTGTTTTGCACTTCCAGGCCACCGTAACATTCTAAGGAGGAAAGGCGTTATCGCTGTAGCCCATCAGTCTGGCAGGGTTTATAAGGCCAATTTCTAGCTATTTGGAGAGCATCATTCACAGTGAGGTGGTTATTCACTGGTGTAAAAACATTCAAGACAGCTGTCAATCTTTCCAGGAGGGAGCATTCCATTAAAATTCGCATCAAGTTTGACTGCGGTTCTCAGAAAAATCCAATGGCTACATCTCGGAGTGCATAGGCTTCAGTCCGCACGTTGCATATCAAAGATCTGTGTATCCCTTGTTTGGAAGGGTTGCAGAAGGCTTATTCTCTTTAAAAAGAACATCGCAGTTTGTGTGCGACGCTGCATCTGAGCAAACCACAGGGTTTCTCGAACAATGCCCTTTGGACAGATGGGTATGCTGAATATCAGCACTCGTGCCTCAAACCAGTGGCGATTGGGGTTCACTCTACAGCCGCAGGACACGGACACCGCTATGTTGACCCTGAACTCCTCTGTCTTTTTGAATTCTAGAGTCAAATCTGAGGCCAGCTGTCTGCCAGCTGAAGCTTGTCTGAAGCTGGATGATGGTCCTAAACTCAGGAGGAAATCTACAACAGACATGTTACTAGGCTGAATTACAAGAAGGAACTTGCTAGAATATGCAAATACACCTTTATGTATGATGAGTCAGACTTGAGCTTGATCAGTTTAAATAAAAACAAAAAAAAAAAAACCAGCAATTTCCCACATTAGGACAACACATTACCACTGGGGGACTATCTCTTATCTTACCATCGGTCTAAGAGCCTCTGCATCTGATAATGCTCTGCACTGCAATGCCGCTCCCTCCCACTACTTGTCTCAGCTTCAGGGGCTTCAGGAGGGGAAGACTCCTCGACTTCACAAGAGCGCTTTGAGACAGGTGCCTTCCAGATTTCACTCATCTGTGCTAAGCACTTCCTGCCTCACAAATCGTCTACACTCAGCATGGAGTTTATCTGATTAATTACCTGGCACTGCTTAAATACTGCTAAGCCGTACCTGCATGCTTCAGGTTAACACTAAGCTTTTATTGGTTAATGGTTATAAATCATGTTGAGTTCTTTCTAATTCAACTAGACTGGGGGGGGGAGCTTTTAGCTGACTGAATTCACAGAAACGGACTTGAACTGTGTTTTTGTATTTAAAATATGCAGCAATGCTCACATTAACCGATAAATAAAATCTGATCTGTAGAATTAGTGGTGTTGGTCTGTGGGTGGAGTTGAGCATGGCTGTAAATTTCCCTACCCTCGTGAACCGTAACCCATCTCATCAGCAGTACTTCATTTGAAATCAATAAAAATAGCAAATCAACTAAAAACAAACAAGGAGAAAACTACAATCTCTTCTGTTAAAGATCAAGATGGAAACATCAATCACGACCCAGACAAGATAAATAACACTTTTAGAAACTTCTATAAAACA